>CAUYQU010018063.1:0-43894 GCA_963574635.1 Cheracebus regulus | reverse complement strand
TGTTAGGTTGCTAGGAGGGAAGCTGATGGGGCAGGCGGTGATTGGGCTGTCAGGTTGCTAGGCGGGAAGCTGATGGGGCAGGCGGTGATTGGTCAGGGCGATCTGCTGAGTGGACGCCTGGGTGGGGTAGGAAGAATTTTTTCTTTTAGGGACTTTCCAGTCTGGTGTTTTCCATGCAGTTAGGGTCTGCGTGGGGACTTTCAATCAGGTGTTCTATATTCAGCTGGGGCCTGGGTGAAAAAGGGGGAGGGGTGGAAGGCCTGCGACCCCCTCCGGACAAGTTACTTATTACAAGGCGCAGGGGCCAGGATGGAATTAGCTTGGGCTGCTTATTCTGGTTACTACCGGTAAGCAAAGGCTAGCAATTCTGGCAGTTACTGATAAGGAAGGTAGGCAGCTTTACATAGTTTGCAGAGCAAACTAGCAGTTTTATTTACAGAAGCCAAGGCCAGCAGTTGTGAGGAGAATGGGGCAGCCGTTACAATTTATTTTAAAACATAGCTTTGTCTTTTATAAGATGGTGTTGTTCAGGCTCTAACTCTAGGCCAGCTATAGCACACTGCCCATGCTGGGATCATGACTTGGGCCCCAGGGGAGAGAGTTGGACTCCTAAGTCCATCACTATTGGAGAGGACAGTTGTGCTTTGGAGGGGGAAACCCTATCAAATTTAGAGGAGTAATAGTGTGAGTCTGAGAGTTCTCTGGTGGGGGGTCCAGGGGAGGTTTTCAACATACTGTAGGAGTCGGTTAGGGGAGACAGCAAGGGAAGTGCGATCTTGAGCTAGAATTTGTCCAAAGAAATGGGGGCTATCTCTAAAGCCTTGGGGGAGGAATGTCCAAGTAAGATGTGATGACTGGAGGGTTTCAGGGTCAGTCCAAGTAAAAGCAAAAAGATTTTGGGAGTCAGGGTGCAGAGGAATGGTAAAAAAGGCATCCTTTAGCTCTATGGCAGAGTAATGGGTGGTGTCTGGAGGGATAAGAAAAAGGAGCATCTAGGGACTGGGAACTACTGCATGGATGATAAGGACTGCCTGATTGATGGCCCAGAGGTATTGGACTAGCCAGTGTGAGCCATCTGCCTTTGTGCCAGGTATAGGGGTATTGTATGGAGAATGAGTCAGCCTAAGGTGACCTTTGGAGAGGAGTCTGTTTACAATGGACCATAAGCTCTTTAGGTGTGTTAATGAAATGGGATACTGAGAGACATTTGGAAATTTGCAGGAGTCTTTTAGCTGGAATTTGATTGGATCATGGTGTGCTGCCAGGAAGGTGTAGTGGTATCCCACACTATTGGATTAACAAGAGAAGCAGGGAGTGAATATTGAGGGGAGGGGTCGAGGGCTGGTGTGGTAGTGGATAGGAGAGAATCTGGCTGTGGGGAACAGAAAAAGGTGACAGAAGCTTTGAATTTGGTTAGGTCTCTGCCTAGGATGAGGGTAGGGCAATGAGGCATGATAAGAAAAAAATGTGAGAAAACACTATCAAATAGAGAACAAATAAGATGTCTGATAGCATGTGGGCACGAAATGAATCCATCAACCCCCACAACTGAGACCTGAGAGGAATGAGTGGGTCCTGAGAATTCCGGCAAAGGTGGCCCCAGTACTGATTAAAAAAGGCATTGGCTTACCTGCTACTAGAAGAGTTACCATGGGCTTCAATGCAGTAATGGCAGATGGGGCCAGGGGCCCTGGAGCTCGTTAGTTTTCAGTGGGTAGACTGAGAAGCTGTGGGAGTGCAAGCAATTCTTCACTTTTTGTTTTGCTGAAGGGTTGGTGGCTCTGAGGTCCAGCCTTTTCTGTCTGTCTGTTGAGACAACAGTCAGACTTCCAGTGGCCTATCTGCTGGCAGACTGGGCAAGGACTTTTCAGCACTTGTGGGTTAGGATATGCCTGTGCCCAGTGACCTACTTTGCCACATTTAAAACAAGGCCCAGGAGGGCTACTGCTATTAGGTCTTTTGTGCCCTTAGGTACTATGACTAGGCTGATGGATAGAAGCTAATATTTGGCACATGTTCTTTGTCCTTTATCTAATTTACTTTGCTATCCCTGTTACTGAAGACTTTGAAAGCCAGGTTAAGGAGGTCTTGTTTTTTTTTTTTTTTTTGAGACAGAGTTTTGCTCTTGTTGCCCAGGCTACAGTGCAATGGTATGATCTTGGCCCACTGCAACTTCCATCTCCTGGGTTCAAGTGATTCTCTTGCCTCAGCCTCCCAAGTAGCTGGGATTACAGGCATGTGCCACCACACCCAGGTAATTTTGTATTTTTAGTAGAGATGGGGTTTCTCTATGGTGGTCAGGCTGGTCTTGAACTGAGGAAGGAGATCCAGGCATTTGGGATTCCCTCCCCTTCTGTCATCCACTGTGCATCTCAATAGAAGAGAGAGCAGGCCAGCTGGCACCTCCTGAATCTGCTTCCTGAAAATAACATGCTTGGTCTTGAGGAAACTCTCTGGAAGACATTATTTTTACTTAAAACAAGATCAAACCAGAGACCTTTTCACATGTGAGTCCTAAAACTGTAAACCAGAACCCTTTCATATGTGATTCCTAAAGCTATAAACCTAAGATTCTTCTATGTGTAACATCTAAAGTATAAGCCTATATAAAGGCAGAACCTTCCTTTGTTAGATGAGCTGGGCTTTTGACAAATTACTACCTGGTCTCCCAGACGAATAAACTCTTCCCTCCTTTATTCGGTGTTTGCGAGATCAGTTTCCCGGCCATTCCTGCTACAGAACTCCTGACTTCAGGTGATCCGCCCACCTTGGCCTCCCAAAGTGCTGAAGACTACAGGTGTGAGCTACCATGCCTGGCTTTGTTGTGGGGTTTGAGGGCCATCTTCAGCCTTTTTAAGTTTGTGCCAGATGTTGGGGGCAGATTGGGAGACAAAATGGGCATTAAGAACAATAGTTCCTTCTCTGGAGTCAGGGTTAATGCAAGTATATTTTTGGAGGGCCTCTATAAGGTGGGAAAGGAATTGGGCAGGATTTTCATCTGTTCTTTGGTAAATTTCTTTGAGTTTTTCAAAATTCACAGCCTTATGGGCAGCTTTGTTAAGGCCTGCAATAAGGCAAGTAATCATATGGTTACAGGATGCCCGGCCGGGGTCTGTGGGTTGGTGTTCCCAGGAAGGCTCTTCCTGGGGGATGGCAGCGGCTTCTATGGCCTTAGCAAAATTTTGGCAATGAAGATCATCAGCATGTGCCTGGGATGTAAACCACACTCTTTCCTTTTCTTCCGGAGGGTTAGAAGAGAGGATAATATGGAGATCATGCCAAATGAGTTAATAAGACTAGGTGAGATATTTAACTTCTCTGATATAAGTATCAGGATAGGAGAAGAAGACCCAAGAATTTTTTTCAAACTGGGAGAGATTGGAGAGGGAGGAGGGGATGTGGGCATGGACGATCCCTTTGGTCTCTGCTATCTCCTGGAGGGGAAGCAAGGGAGCTGGTTGCTGGGCATGTTGGGCTCATGAGTGGGAAAGGGGTGGGGATGGGGAGTGTAAGGCTTATTGTCGAATTTAAAATGAGGAAACTGAGGCCAGTATAAGAAAAATTAAATTTCAGTTTATTCAGCTCCTGGGTGAGGTTCTGTGGTCCAGAGAAGGGGCCAGAGAAGTCACGCCCGGCTTTTCTGGAAGTGGGGTTTTATAGGGAGTAAAGGCAATTGATTGGTCATTGGAGAAACAAAGTATAGGTGATTGTATTGGTCTTAAGGGGACTGGGTATGGAGGTGGTGGGCTACCATTGGTAACCAGGCAGGGCGATTGATAGGTGGGCTGGCTAAGGGCATCTGTGTCGGACAGCCATTGGGCATGCTTTTGGCGGGATTTTTGAATTTTGGAGGGGCTGGGTAGATGATTTAGTGCTCAGTGTAGGGCTAAGGGTGGAAAGCAGAAGTGGGTATGGGGAGCCTGCATGGAGAAGCCAGATGCTGAGTAATGTGTTTGGACTGATAACTCCATTATCAGTCGTGGAGAGGGGGTGGGTGTTGTCCATCCGGCTCCTGGTGAGGCTACTGGCCTTACAGGGATGTCTCAGAGTCAGAAGCAGGATGGTTGGAGAGAGCAGGGAAAAGCGGCAGGGCCAGAGGAGGGCGTACAATGAAGGCTCATGATGCGATCAAGGAAGAGGAAAATCAGTAGGGTCAAAAAAAGATGAGTCATCTGCTGGGGCTGTGGGGAGTGTGTCAGGAGTGAGTCAGGTTTGGAGAGGGTGAGGAGGATTTGGAAAGTAGAACAGGGCGGGCAGAGAGAAGGATGACTATGGAGAGTGAAGAAAGCCTGAACATAAGACCATTTCCCATTGTGATGGCAAAAGCTGTCTAAGTCTCTAAGTATACTGAAATCAAAAGTGCCATTTTCAGGCCACTGGGAGCCATTGTCTAATTTGTATTGAGGCCAAGTGGTATGGCAGTAAAAGACATGCCTCTTAGAACAGACCTCTGAACAGAGGCAAAGGGCACTGAGATTACACAGGAGACACCTAAAGGGGATAGTTTAGGGAGGGGTAGACCGAGAGGCTCCCATAATGAATAGGGGAGGGAGGTAGAGGAAGAAGAGACTGCCGATGACAAGGATGGCAGGGGCATCCCCTGTCCAACAGGCTTTGTCCAGAATAGAAGAGGTAGCTGCCAAGTCAGGCTGGAGGAATTGGAGGTCTGGAGGCTGGAGGAAGCTCTTGGCCCAGCGCTGGGTCTTTCCAGAAGGCAGAGATGGTCAAGGGTAAACTGCAAGAGTCTCTCTTACTCACCCCAGTGAGGGCTCTGATAGTGAATGAGGTCACCAACAATGGGAGAATCTGGGAGATCCTCCGGAACTTTGGCAGGTTCAGGAAGGGGAGGGTGGGCGGGAGAGGGATGACAGGAAAGGAGGGAGGGAAATATATATATATATATAGAGAGAGAGAGAGAGAGAGAGAGAGAGAGCGCGCATGCAAGCGCGAGCGCCACCTCTAAGGGTGTCCAGCCAGAGTCTACCCCTTCCTGGGTTTTGGCACCAAAATCTAAGGTCAGCAAGTTTTTTGACCTGCCAAGCTGCTCCATGACAGTCAGAAGAGGCAGCCCCAAGCTTACAAAATGAGAGGGTTTATGTGGGGTGAGAGGGGCCTAAGGAAGTCTGTGGATGGAGATAGTCTATCAGCTTGTAACAAGCACCAAGATAGTTTAGCAGCTTGTGACAAACTTACAATATATCATCCTATGACTTTCATGGCAACAATTAAAAAAAAAAATAGGAATTTACATGTATGTGTAAAACAGAAATTTACAAGTACATTTCTTATTACCTTCCCCATGCTGTCCAGATGGCTATAATCAGGCTTTGCTCATTGTAGCATGTCTGGTAGTCTTGCTGTGGCCCCTAGATAAGAGTTTAGGAATGTGGCTACAGAGCAATCAGGGTAGGGGTCAGCTGCATTGAGGTTTTCTGGGGCAGCTTGTCCCTAACAGTTGGCAAACTTAGAGAACAGCAGTGCCTATTGGAAGAGATGCATATCTTTTTTTTTTTTTTCTGAGATGGGGTCTCACTCTGTTGCCCAGGCGGTAGTGCAGTGGCATGATCTTGGCTCACTGCAACCGCTGTCTCCCAGGTTCAAGTGATTCTCCTGCCTCAGCCTCCCAAGTAACTGAGACTACAGGCATCCACCACCACACCCAGCTAATTTTTTGTATTTTTAGTAGAGACAGGGTTTCTCCACGTTGGTCAGGCTGGTCTCAAACTCCTGACCTCGTGATTTGACTGCCTCGGCCTCCCAAAGTGCTGGAATTATAGGCGTGAGCCACCGCACTGGGCCAGAAGAGACACATATCTGACTCAAACATCAAATCAGGCAATCCTATTACTTGGGACATTCTCCCACCCTTACCCTACTCACTAACGTACTCAAAGCTCTCCTCCCAGAAGACACCGGACTGTGTGTCCCTGGTGTTTTTCTGCTTTGCAAATTCTTGCACAGCCTCCCTGTGGTAGGGTTTTTTGTTGTCTTTTAAAATAGTTTTTCTGCCTTCACAAATATGAGACAATTCAGAAAACAGGCATTATTTTTGTCTTTTTCTCTAAATACAGCCATCCAATTGACCAGGAAGAACTGGAGTTGGGGAAAGGAAACCTTAAAATCCCAAAAGGTTCTGTTTGTATGGAAAAGGTAAACCAGGATATTCCTCTCAGCCTCAGGGCATTCAGCTGCACTCCTGAGAAGCTACATTTCCACACATCGGGGTGTCCTCTGGAAAGAGATATCAAGGGACTGATATTCTTCCAAAAGACATAGCTATTGTGTTTATCTTGGGTTATCCCAAAACAGTCCTAAAACTCAAGACTAAAAAAAGAGCAGAATGTGGCTGAGGAAATTTTGTTCCAGCAAGTTTCCAAACAGAAACCTGAATTTAAAGATGTCCTGATAAGGCATTTGTGCCTAGGGAAGATAAAAGAAAAAAAAGAAGAAAGATTTTTTGAAAGTGGAATGTAAGGGGATTATTTTTGGCTTTCCTCTCATGAAATATTTACAAATAGAAAAGTACAATAAAAAAGAAAAAGTTGATAATGTGAATTGGAGGGGAGGAGTTGGTTTTGGGGAATGTTAAAAAGAAATTGGAAATTTAAGATTTTACTGTAAGCCAAGTTAGGTTGGCAGAAACAGAGTAGTGGATTTGAGACCCTGCTTGACATACATTTGGAAAACACAGGGGAAAAAAAAAACAGTGCCTCCAATTAAAGTTAAAGTACTTAAATAGCAGGTAATTAGACTTAAGTTGCTCTAGGGATCTAGGTTCCTATGTAACAACAACAACAACAACAACAAAAATCTAATTCAAATCCATAACTCGAATCCATATCTTGTTAGTTACTACCTTAGGAGAAAACAAAATTCAGGCTTAATCAACCATAAATCTCCAATTAATCTGATTTATAACCAGAAAATTTTCTCCTGGACACTCCAAATGAAGCGACTCCGTAACTGTACCCAATCAATTCTTTAATTTGCTTTGCTTCCTCCCAAACCTTTAAGCCTTTTCTTTCTTTCTTTCTTTCTTTTGAGATGGAGTTTTGCTCTTGTTGCCCAGGCTGGAGTGTAATGGTGCAATCTCAGCTCACTGCAACCTACTCCCCTGGGGTTCAAGCGATTCTCCTGCCTCAGCCTACCAAGTAGCTGGGATTACTGACATGCACCACCACGCCTGGCTAATCTTCTGTTTTTAGTAGAGACAGGGTTTCTCCATGTTGGTCAGGCTGGCCTCGAACTCCTGATCCCAGGTGATCCGCCTGCCTCGGCCTCCCAAAGTGCTGGGATTACAGGCACGAACCAACCACGCCCGGCTAAAGGCTTTTCTTCAAGACCCTCTGGTAGTCCCTAAACGATAAACCATGTTTGGGGGTTACCCCATTGGCTAATCACTGTTTGCTCATATTACCTCTTTAATGGTGCCTCCGTTTATTTTTGAACAGGGTAAAGTCGGGACGGGATCCCACAGACCACAGCTCCATCCACGCAGGACACCTGCACTCAGTATCTTTCTCTGATGCCCTTCTCCTCATCACCTCACAACCCGGGGAAGATGCGGGGCCGCGGGTGCAGAGCTGTGAGCCGCTGGGGCCAAAGCCACCGCTTTGCTGAAACGGGACAAGACGCCCGGGGTCCCTGCACCGGAGGAGACTGAGGGCTGAGCTCCGTGGAACTCAGGCTCACAGACTCGGTCCCACCACCGCCATTTCTGGCTGGCTCCCATGAGGCCTCCCCGGCGTCCGGATGCCCTGCCCCGCACACTCACCATTTTGGGGCTTCAGAGGTGTCCTGGGGTCTTAGCTATGAATGTTCCAGTAACAGTAGCTCACAGAGCGATGGAGGGTGAGGCTGAGGCTGTGGCAGAATCACCAAGACCTCCAGGAAAGAGGACACCGAACAGTAAACCAAGCACCTCAAGCTCTGGCTGGAGCGAGACAAAGACCCCGCCAGCTACCAGGAGCCGCCCCTTCCTCTCTGGCTGTGAATGTGATTGGACAGTTCCCACTCCAGCATCTTGATTGGATAGAGCTCCAGGCTCCCCGCCCTCAGGCCTTGAGTGACAGAAGATGCGACCAGACAGTGCACTGAATGAGGCAAGAGTGACAGGCTCTTGGCGCCAGTCATTTTGAGAAAGGGCTTCCTGTCTGTTCTGGGTTTAGCTCTGCCCAGGGGTAATTTTTTAATCTTGTGTTTAAGGTTATGTCCACTTATAAATTGTATACACACACATATGTTGTAATATCAGATCGAGTATAAAAATTAACACTAAGACAAAAGTATGCCAAATTGCAGGGTCTTTATTGCCGGCGACCATGGAGGACTCACGTCTCTCCAACCCGTGGCCCCGAGCTCAGGGGAAGCCCGGTTTTTAAGCTGAAAAACCACATCGTGATTTTAGGACCAAGAGGGTGAGGGGATGCAGGGCAAGCAACTTTACAGAAGCTTATTCTGACAGTTACTGATACACAAAGGCAAGCAGCTTTACATAGTGGGCATTTTTCAGAGCAAGCTAGCTGTTCTTATTTACAGAAACCAAGGTCAGCGGTCATTGCAAGGAGAATGGAGCAGCAGTTACAACTTATTTTTGGAAAAACAGCTTTATCTTGCATAAAATGGCGTTGCTTAGGTTCTAACTCTAGGCCAGCTATAGCACAATATATGTTGTTTATAAATGGAAACACTATAATTATTATTTTAATATTTAATATTTCATAACTTTTCTGGCCTCTGATCTTCTAAGTAGGCAACCTGAGAGTTTAGAAGAAAAGCACTACTGTAAGAAATAAAATGTGCCAGGCGGTGTATCATGCCTGTAATCCCAGCACTTTGAGAGACCAAGGCGAGTGGATCACCAGAGGTTAGGAGTTAGAGATCAGCTTGGCTAACGTGGTGAAACCCCTCTCTACTAAATATACAAAATTAGCTGGGCTTGGTGGTGTGCACCTGTAATCCCAGCTACTCAGGAAGGCGAGGCAGGAGAATCACTTGAACCCGGGAGGCAGATGTTGCAGGGAGCCAGAATTTCGCCTCTGCACTTCAGCCTGGGCGACAGAGTGAGACTCGGTCTCCAAAAATAAAAAAAGAATAAGAATAAAAAAAAGAAATAAAATGTTAGCTGTGGGTGAATTTTAAACATTTTAGTGACCACATTAAATATATTAAAAAAAAAAAAAAAACAAGTGAAATTGTTTGTTATTCTTTAACCTGGTATACCCAAAATATTATTTTAACCCATTTATGCCTGAGGTTGCAATTTTAAAAATTCTTGCAATCAGACCTTGGCAATGAATGACCTTAAGCAGTAGGATATAAATAACTCCCACATGTTTAGCGTTCCAACAATGGAACACTAGGAATAAATGTATAATCAATATATTATAATAATAATTATTATTATTATTTTGAGATGGAGTTTCTCTCTTGTTGCCCAGGATGGAGTACAATGGCACGATCTCAGCTCACCGCAACCTCCACCTCCTGGGTTCAAGCAATTCTCCTGCCTCAGCCTCCCGAGTAGCTAGGATTACAGGTGTGTGCCACCACACCCAGCTAATTTTGAATTTATATTATAGATGGGGTTTTGTTATATTTACCAGGCTGATCTTGAACTCCTGACCTCAGGTGATGGACCTATCTCAGCCTCCCAAAGTGCTTGGATTATAGGGTGAGCCACCTCGCCCGACCCAATAGATAATTATTAACAAAGTGATTTTTGATTCTAAGTCTTCTTTTTGAGACAGAGCCTCACTCTGTTGCCAGGTGCCAGGCTGGGGTGCAGTGGCATGATCTCAGCTCACTGCAACCTCTGCCCCCTGGGTTCAAGCAATTCTCCTGCCTCAGCCTCCCGAGTAGCTGGGACTACAGGTGCACACCACCACGCCCAGCTAATTTTTGTATTTTTAGTTGAGACATAGTTTCAGGATGGTCTCGATTTCTCGACCTCGTGATCTGCCCGCCTTGGCCTCCCAAAGTGCTGGGATTACAGGCGTGAGCCACCGTGACCGGCTCACAAAATGTGTTTTAGGAAGCTCTGCTCCAATGGAAATAGTTTCTAAAATGCCTGATTTTTTTTCTCATACCCAAACAGTGGGACAGCTTCTGTCCTATGCTCTTAAATCTCCTAAGAATTCTAATTTAATCTTCCTTCAAGTTTATACTTAGAGCTGAAGTCCATCTTATGATTTGTAAGAGGCTGAATAATCTGATACCTCTTCCATTGATTTGGGGGAACATGAGACTATTTGTGTTGTAATAACCTACACTGGGCTAGCATAACCGCCTCCATTTTGGCTGTAAACTCCAACTTGGCTTTCCCCTCCTTACCACAGCCCCTTGGGGTGCATAACTGGGTCATGCTGCACTTAAGAGGATTGAAGCGTACTGTTCTTAACACTTGTCACCATTGTAACCACATCCTGCTTGGCATACCTCCCCCCTGCTATTTTAAGAAAAAAGTTTCCCTTTGATCACTGTGTAGAAGGAGCCTGATCGCCCTTCTTGGTAATTGTATGGAAACCACCTGTGCCCGCAGCCCCTTCCTCTAACCTGCTTTTCTGCTTCTGTAAAATTCTGCTTCAGCTAGGTACTCCCCTCCTCTATCTAAATTAAGATATAAAAGATAATCAGGCCCCTTTCTTGGGGCCGAGAGAATTTTGAGCATTAGCCATCTCTAAGTTGCTGGCAAATCAATAAAAGACTCTTAATTTGGAACTCAGAGCATGGCGCATTCCTTCTAATTCGCTCAGGTACAACGGTATATTTGAGAAACTGAATTAAACTATTTTAAATCCTTTCTACATCATTGGACTGATCTGGAAATTTGGTTTTTTCAAAATCTCAGAAACACCAGATAAAGATGTCTGTTTTCTGATTTATGAATTCCTATTCTGTGAAAGTTTCAAATGTATTTCTAGATATTTATACTAACTTTATTAGAACATTAAGTATCTCTCTAAATGTAAAAAGTCTATTTTTTAATTTTCCTGTTTTTTAAAATATAAATTGAGATAGGTAATTTAAACACTATATGACCAAATTCCTTTTTTATTTTTTTTTTTGAGACAGAGTCTTGCTCTGTCGCCAGGCTGGAGTGCAGCTGTGTGATCTTGGCTTCCCACAAACTCTGCCTCCCAATTCAAGTGATTCTCCTGCCTCAGCCTCCTGAGTAGCTGGGGTTACAGGCATGCACCACCATACCTAGCTAAATGTGTATTTTCTGTAGAGACAGGGTTTCTCCATGTTGATAAGGTTGGTCTCCAACTCCTGACCTCAGATGATCTCCCGCCTCAGCCTCCTAAAGTGCTGGGATTACAGGCGTGAGCCACCGCGCCAGGCCATGACCAAATTTTTTTTGGTAATATAGCTTAATGCATTTACTGCATATGTATATACATTTTATTTTATTTATTTTGAGATGGAGTCTTACTCTGTTGCTAGACTGGAGTGCAGTGGCACAATCTCAGCTCACTGCAGCCTCCACCTTTGAGGTTCAAGCAATTCTCCTGCCTCAGCCTTTTTGAGTAGCTGTGACTGCAGGTGCTTGCCATCATGCCCAGCTAATTTTTGTATTTTAAGTAGAGATGAATTTTCATCATGTTGGCCAGGAAGGTCTGGATCTCTTGATCTCATAATCTGCCCAATTCAGCCTCCCAAAGTGCAGTGATTGTAGGCACCAGCCACCGAGCCTAGCCCAAATCCCTTCTTTGTACATGTCTGTTACTCTTGCTAGACCTAACATTTTTTTTTAATTTTCAAGTTTATGAGGTTGGTCAGTCTGGCTTCCAAAAAAGAAAAAAAAAAGTTTATGAGGAATTTTTATGTAACCTACTGAGAGACTATAGGAATAACTTTTTATGAAATTTAATGGTGCATACAAAAGAATGTGAAATGAGAATAATTTTACAGTGAGTGTATTAAATTACATTTTGCTTAATCAGTATATTTCACTTTTCCTTCTCAATTGGAGAATCCTATATAAGCTTATTTTTCTTCAGTTATTGTTATTGTTTTTCTTATTTTTATGACTGACATAATTCAGTTTATTGACTTTATTGGGCCAAGTCGTTCAGGTGAACAATGTGAATCTTCACAAATCATGAGGTTGTTATGACATGTTAAAGAAACAATTACAGGCTGGTGTTTGTTATATAATAGATGCTTCATAATTACTGCAAATATTTCTATTTTAGTGAGTCTTTGGCTCCAGGTAAGACATGGAAAATATTCAGGGTGAGACAATTGCATTGATTCTGCATATCGAGAGAACACCTGAACTCAGGCCAAACAATTGACTCTCTGAATTTAGAAAGAGGAATTCTGCTTTTATTTTTAGATCTTCCCCAGTTCCTCTCTGTCTCTATGTTCATCCCCAGCTGCACATGCTTCCCAGCCCTGCCCCTTTGCCTGTATTGTGGCTACAGCTTTCTCACTGTTCATGTCACCCCATGTCACTTTACAAAGTACTTTGTAAGTTCTGATGAGAAGTTTGGAACCATTTTTAAGATGGAGTCTCACTCTATTACCAGGCTGATGTGCAGTGGTGTGATCTCAGCTCACTGCAACCTCTGCTTCCAAGGTTCAAGCAATTCTTCTGCCTCAGCCTCCTGAATAGCTGGGACTACAGGCATATGTCACCATGCCCAGCTAATTTTTCTATTTTTAGGAGAGACAGGGTTTCACCATGTTGGCCAGGATGGTCTCAATCTCTTGACCTCATGATCCACCTACCCTGACCTCCCAAAGTGCTGGGATTACAAGTGTGAGCCACCACGCCTGGCTGGAATTTTTAAATGTGAAAATTGTTGTTAACTGGAGAGTTTTAGGCTATCTATAGGTTATAATTAAAACATTTTCATCACTTCATTGAGACAAGAGAGATGCCCTGTTAATGGGCCAGAGGATTAAATTAGACAATTATCATTGTCTTCATGAAAAGAAAATGTTATTAGATTCCAACACAAAGAATGGTAAATATAAAATTAGTTAAAAATAGATAAATTATTAATAATAGGTTAGAATGAAGAACTTTCTGTCAAAAGGTTTGCCTGAAATTTCCTTCTAAGCTATCTGATGCTCAGCCTGCTTCTGGCTTTAAGGAGAAGAACCTGGGGAAGCCTCATTTTCTTCCCATGTGCACAGGGCAAAACCTTCTAGGGAAACCTGTATAACTTAAAGAAACAATTGCTTTTTTTTTTCTGTAATATTAAAGGGAGTCTTGAGAAAGAACTACAACAATCCCAGACCTGGTAAAGAGGCAAATGCTCAAAAACTCCGGGGTAAGAGAATGCCCATCACAGGGCCAGAGACCTGAGCAAATGACTCAAAAAAGAAAAAATTCTAATAGATATTAAACAACTGAAAGGTGACTCAAATGTATCCGTTTAAAAACTGAAAGTGAAAGGAACAATATGATTTCATTTGCCATAGAGACACAAATTGACAATATTTAAAGAACATTAATATCTAGGAGAGCCTGGAGGCAGAGCGGCAGGTGAATCAGTGGTGGCACTGATGGACCTGCCACAGCCCTTTTGGAAAGTCATCTGGCTGTAACAGTGAACAGTTTAGACAGACATATCTGTTAACCCAGTAATGCCTTTTCTGAGAGTCTATCTTCAGATAATTAGTATGTTATGGGATAATTTGTATTTTCTCCTTAATACCTAACATCAATACTTTGCATACTTCAGTTCAATGGACAGTCCATATTAACCATCAGACCTGTGGACTCCATCCATGTATGAGTGTTTCCAACTGTCAACTTTTTCTGGATGTGAGATTCAGAACTTCAACAGTGGGCTGTGTGACACTGGTAATTCTAACTTTTGGCTCGGTGTGTATACAAAAATCACAATTTTTCTTGTGTGCTGGGTTTTTTAAAAAATGACACTCTATGTACCCACCCAGTGCTTTATACAGCATGCATGAAAGCTGCAATCTTCCCTGAGACTTTCATGTTGGTATAGACACATGATGTTACCTATGGCCTTAAGCCCAACAGAAGAGTCAAAATGTTTCTTATTGGCTGGGTACAGGTATGAGCGTCATCATTGTGCCTGGGAACTTGGTCCGGAAATGAAGGACCATCCCACCTGTGTCCAGATTCACATAAGAGAATCACAATTTCAACTGTCAACTGTGTTTGACTGTAAAATTGTGGACTTCACTAGTGAGCTGTGTGTATGTGTAAGAGTAACAATCCTAACTTTCATGTGGATATGAGAGCCACAATCTCACCTATGTGATGGGCACTGTTATGACACCCTCTCTACCACCTGAGAGTTTTATGTGATATGCTTGAGAGTCATAAACCTCTCTGTGACTTTTGTACAAGTATGAGATCCATGACCTTACCTATTTTCTTAAGGCTAGCTATGAGAGTCAGAATGTTTCCTGTTCACTGGGTTCAAGGTATGAGAGTCATCACTGTGCCTGTGAGCTGGGTCCCAGTTAAATATCACAATTCTTGCAGAACCGAAATACCTTAGTTGAGAAAGCATTAGACTGAAGTTAAATCTCAGGTGGACTTGGCTCAGACAGAAGAGCTACATCATCTGAAGGCTGGCCCATGTATAAGTCACAATCTCTCCTATGGTCAAGACCCAGCAAAAGAATCACATTACCTAGGTTTGGAGCATAGGTGTATTACAATCCCCTGTATGGCAGGTCTCAGGCAAGAGAACCACACCACTTAGATACTGGGCCTGGTATGTGTCACAATCCCTCCTGTTGCTTTGGCTCATGTTGGAGATTTACATCACCTAGGGGCTGGAATTAGTTGTACATCACAATTCCAACTATGACCTTGGCCCAGGCAGAAGTGTTAGGTTGCCTAAATACAGGGCCTATGTGTATGTCACAATCCTCTCTATGGGCAGGTCCCAGGTAAGAGAGACACATTATCTAGGTGCTGAGCCCTGGTATATTGTCACAATCTCTTCTGTTAGCTTGGCCCAGGTTACATATACACCTCCCATAGATGCTGAGCCCAGATACATGTCACAATATGCCCTATGGGCTGGGCTCAGGCTAAAGAGTCACATCATCTAAGTGCTGGGCCCAGGTATATGTTACAATGCCCCTTATGACTTTGGCTAGGCATGAGAGTCAGAACACATAGGTGCTTGGTTCAACTATATGTCACTATCCCATTTGTAGGCTTGACCTAGGTGAGAGAGTCACATGACCTATGGGCTGGGCCCAGGTACATGTCACAATCTCTTCTGTGGATTGGGCCCATGCAGGACAGCCATGTCACCTAAATTCTGAGACCAGGTATACATCAGTTCCCCTGATAACTTGGCCTAAAAAAGGTTCAGATCACCTCAGTATTTGGCCCAGTTTTATGTAATGCCACTTGTGGCTTTAGCCCAGGCAGGGAGTCACACATCTTAGGTGCTGAGCTAAGAAATCTGTCAAAATCTTTTTGTATTTTAGGCCCAGGCAAAGTATAACATCACCCAGGTAAATGTCACAATCTATCCTCTGGGCAGGACAGAGGAAGAACAACACAACTTAGAAGATGGGCTCTGGTATATGTCACAACTACTTAGAGGCAGGGCCCAGGCAGGAGAGCCACAACACCTAGGTGCTGGACCCAAGTGTATGTTACAATCCTACCTCTGGACAGGGACCAGGAAAGAGAGCTACATCACCTAGGTGATGGAAACCATTATACGTCTTAATTTCAAATGTGGGCAAGGATCAAGCAGAAAAGTTGCACCCACAAATGTGTCTTTGGGCCACAGGTACTCTGTCAGGGCAAACCCAAGCAAGAGACTCCATTTGGATGCTGCATCCAATGTGTCACAATCTTCCCTGTAATCAGGGCACAGGCAGGAGAATCATTATCACCTTAGTTCTGGTCCACTGATAGGTCACAATCCCACATGTGGGCAGACACCAGGCAAGATACTCATATCATCTGGATACTGGGCCAGGAATATATCACAAACCTTTTTGTGGGCAAAGCTGAGGCAAAAGAATTATATCACCTGTGTTCTGGGCTGAGAAATATGTTACAATTTCCTCTGTGGGCAGGGCCCAGGCAGAAGTGTCCCATCACCTGTGAGCATGGCCTAGCAATAGGTTATAATCTTCTTTGAGAGTAGGGCCAAGGAAGAAAAGGAGAGACAGTGCATAGGTGTTGGCCTCTGTCATATTTTACAATCCCCACAGTGGGCAGGCCACTGCCAGGAAAGTGCTGAGTGCTGAGTGCTGAGCACACTATATGTTACAATATGTCCTATGGGACAGACCCAGGCAGATTTATATCACCTGTGTGCTAGATCCAGTGATATATCACCATGTCCCCTGAGGACAAGGCACAGAAAAGAGTCACATTACCTGGGTGTTGGGCCCAGCAATATGCCATCATGCTCAGTGTGGGCAGGGCTCAGGCAGCAGAGTTACATCACCTGGGTGATGGGCTCATCCATGTGTCACAATCTTCCCTGTGAGTAGAGCCCAGATAGAAAAAAAGAGTTCCATCACCTAGATACAAGGACCAGCAAAATAGTGAAATTTCCAACGATGGCAGGAGAACCAGGCAGGAGAGGTACATCACTCAGGTGCTGAGTAAAGGTATAATGTGACAACCACATCTGTGGGAAGGTCCAGGGATGAGCTTAACCATCCTATACATGTCGCAGCTTCAGTTACAAGATTCAGCGCCTGTGAGTTTGGTCCAAGTACGTGAATCAAAGACTCAAGGGTTAACTGCACTAGTGTATAAGATTCCCAATCCTGCCTGTGTTCCAGTAGAGGAGGCACAGCCTCACCAGTGTTCTGTTCCTGGTCTGAGAGTCATTATTTAACCTGTGGAAAAGGTTCACTTAGGAGAGTCACAATTTCAACTTTTGACTGACTCCAGCTGTGAGATTCAGAGCTTCAACAATGGGGTGAGTTTATGAGAGAGGCTGACAATCTTTACTGTTGGCGGGGTGTGCATATGAGAGTCACAATCTCTTCTGTGTGCTGGGCCATGTTATGGTATTCTTTTTATCACCCAAGGGCTTTATACCATGTGCAAGAAAATTGCTATCTGCTCTGGAAACTTGTGCTGGTATGGGGCCACGATCTCACTCATTGCCCTAAGCCCGGGTACAAGAGTTGACAGCTCTGCTATTGGCTGGGTTCAGGTATGAAAGTCATCATTCTGCCTGTGTGCTGTGTCCAGAAATGAATTAGCGCCACACCTGTGGCCAGGCCTATATATGACAGTCACAATTCCAACTGTGTACTTCTGTGAGATCCAGGACCTCACCAGTGAACGGTGTCTATGTTTGAGAGTAACAATTCTGTTACCTGCTTGTGAATATGAGAGTCAAGATCTAACCTGACTGCTGCATTCTGACACTTTTTGTACACTCAAGGGTATAAGTGTGAGTATGATATATAAGATATCTGACAGTGTAATAATCCTCTGTTACCTTCATAAAACTAAGAGTCCCAGGACCTTACCAATTGCCCTAAATGTATCTATGAGAGTCAAAATCTCTCCTACTAGCTGGGGAGTAAAATGAGAGTTATTTTCACAGCTGTGAATTGGGCCCACTTATGTCACACTCCTACCTGTGAAAAGAAAGAAAGCAATAGAGTCACATCACCTAGGTGCTGGGCCCACTGTTATGTCACAATTCCTCTGTAGGTAGGGCACAGGAAGGAGAGGTGAGTCACCTCAGCTAGGTGATGCAACCAGTGATATAATTCCTTCTGTGGGCCAGGCTTGGCAGGAGTGTCAACTCACCTACGTGCTGTGCCCAGAAACATGTCACAATCTTTTATGTGCATAAAACTCAAATAAATAATTAAAATGACCTAGATTATAGGCCCAGACATCTGTCACAAAGCCTTCTGTGGGCAGAGCCTAGGCAGAAAAGTAACACCACCTGGCTTATCACCTGGGCAAGGTGATATGTCACAATACTCCTTGAGATCAGGGCCTAGGCAAAAAAGTCACTTCTGAGTGAAGTACGTTGACTCACACCTGTAATTTCAGCACTTTGGGAGGCTGAGGTGGGCGGATCATGAGGTCCAGAGATTGAGACCATCCTGGCTAACACAGTGAAACCCCATCTCTACTAAAAACACAAAAAATTAGCCGGGCATGGTGGTGGATGGCTGTAATCCCAGCTTCTCGGGAGGCCGAGGTAGGAGGCGGAAGTTGCAGTGAGCTGAGATCACACCGCTGCACTCCAGCCTGGGTGACAGAGCAAGACTATATCTCAAAAAAAAAAAAAAGTTACATCACCTGGGTGCTGTGACCAGTGATGTGTCATCATGTTTCTTGGGGACAGAGCTCAGGAAGGAGAGTCACATCACCCACATGCTACATTTAGTGAAATATTACAATCACAATATAACAGGGCTCAGGCATGTGAATCATATCACCTTTGTGCTTGGCATAGAAATATGCCCCAATCTTATCTGTAGGCTGGGCTGAGGCAGGAGAGTGAAATCATTTAAGTGGTGGACAAACTCACCTGCAGAAAGGCTCAGAGATGAAATTCACCATTTTGCATGTGTCCAAGGTTACATATGAATCATCACCTCCTGTAAGTTGGGTCTCAGTAGGTGAGTCACAGTTACAAAATTGTATAGTTACACAATTACACAGGACTGGATCTGTGCATGGGAGCCCCAGTCCTGTCTGCAGACTGTGTCCCAGTAAGCAAATCACAGCCTCACAGGTGTGTTGAATTCTTGTCCAAGAGTCCTCAGCCCACGTGGAGCACATCCAGATGGGAGAGTCACAATCTTTTTGGAGGCCAGGACCCAGGAAAAAGAGGAGAGTAAAATCACCTTGGTAATGGGCAGAGATAAGTGGCAATGCACCCTGTGGAAGCGACCTAAGGAAGAAAGTCAGTACCTGGGTGCGTGGACCAGCTATGTGTCACAATTCTTTTCATGGCAGGTATTAAGCAGGAGGGGAGACTAACATCACCTAGATTCTGGGCTCAGATATATGTCACAATCCCATCTGTGAGCAAACCCAACCAAAAGAGTAACATCTCCTGGGTGCTGGGCCCAGTGATATGTCACAGTGCAACCAGTGGTCAGAGGCCAAGCAAAAGAGAAGTCACATTACCTAGGTGCTGGGTCCACTGACGTGTCACAATCACCAATTGGGCAGGTCCCAAGCAAGAGAGGAGAGTCAAGTCACCTAGGTGCTGAGTCCAGCCATGTGTCACAGTCCCAGAGTAAGGAGAGGGCAGGAGAGAAAATCCACATCATGTAGAAGATTGGCCCAGAGAGATGTCACAGTTTCTCCTGTGGGCAGTGCTAAAGCAAGAGAGTTACATTACCTGAGTGCTGGGCCCAGCAAGATTTCACAGTCCTTAGGGCAGGGCTCAAGCAGAGAAAAGATTCGCATCACATGGTTGATGGGCCCAGCAATATGTCACAATGACCTCTTCAGGCAGGAGAGTCCCATTACCTGAGTGCTGGGTCAAGGAATATGTCACAATTTTCTCTGTAGGCAGGGCCCAGGCAGAAGAGGAGAGCCCCATTGCCTAGGTGCTGGGTTCAATGATATGTCACAATCCCCCTTAAGGCCAGGGCTCAGAAAAGAGAGTCACATAACCTAGGTGCTTGGCCTGAGTATATGTCACAATCACATTTGTGGGCTTGGCCCAGGAAGGAGAGTTAAATCATTCAGATTCTGGGCAAAACTACCTTTCACAATTACACCTGCAGAGAGGTCTGGGGATGACATTTACAATCCTGCACATGTCCCACTTTATGTATGAGAGCCAGTACCTCCTGGGAGTTGGATCCAAGAATGCAAAGCACAATCTCAATACTAGACTGAGTCCCTGCATGAGAGCCCCAATTCCACCTGAAGTCCAAGCATCACCATCTCACCTGTGGACCAGATGCATGCATGAGAGTCACAATTCCAACCTTTGATTGACTCTTGGTGTGCCATTCAAAAACCTCAACACTGGTCTGTGTCCATCTGGAAGGGTGACAATTCTTACAGTCAGCTGGGTGTGCATAGGAGACTCAAAAATCTCTTCAGCATAGTTTGTCCTTTTGACACTTTCTGTGCCACTGGAGGGATTTATATGACATGTGTGAATGTTGTCATTCTCTTTGACTTTGGTACAAGTAGGAGACGTAGGACCTTATCCAATGCGGTAAGCCAAGCTATGAGAGTCAACATCTCTTCTCTTGGCTGTGTCCAGGTATGAGTCATTGCAGAATCTGTATAGCTATTTAGGTCTAGGTATATTTCACAATCCCACCTGAGGGCAGACAATGCAGGAGAGTCACATCACCTACATTCTGGACCCAGTGATTTAGTCAGGATAAATGAATTACAATTTTAAAAATAAATATAGTAAAATCACAG
Source organism: Cheracebus regulus (assembly GCA_963574635.1). NCBI lineage: Eukaryota > Metazoa > Chordata > Mammalia > Primates > Pitheciidae > Cheracebus > Cheracebus regulus. The sequence goes on along the minus strand of CAUYQU010018063.1, from coordinate 23,532 downwards.
GCCATATGCGGTGGCTCATGTCTGTAATCCCAACACTTTGGGAGGCCGAGGCAAGTGAATCACCTGCGGTCAAGAGTCTAAGACCAGCCTGACCAAAATGAAAACTGGTGAAAACTGGTCTCTACCAAAAATACAAAATTAGCTAGGCATGGTGGCATGTGCCTATAGTCCTAGCTACTCAGGAGGCTGAGGCAGGAGAATGGCTTGAACTCGGGATGTGGAGGTTGTAGTGAACCAAGATCGCACCTTGCACCCCAGGCTGGGCAACAGAGTGACTCCACAGTCTCAAATATAAATAAAGAAATAATAAAATAAAAATAAATAAATAAATTATTAATAGTATCATCCAGATGACACTGTTAGGTATCTGCATGTTCAAGTAATTTAACTTATATAATTCAAAAACTATAATTTTTTTAAACTATTGAAAATAACAATTAAATATATGACATATCCTTTTTTTTCTTTTTTGGGAGGTGGAGTCTTGCTCTGTCACCCATGCTGAAGTGCAATGGCATGATCTTGGCTCACTACAACCTCATCCTCCCTGGTTCAAGCAAACCCCCTGCTTCAGCCTCCTGAGTAGCTAGGATCACAGGTGCACCCCACCACATCCAGCCAACTGTTTTGTATTTTTAGTAAAGATAGGATTTCACCATGTTGGCCAGACTGGTCTCAAACTTCTGACCTCAGGCATTCTTCCCGCCTCAGCCTCCCAAAGTGCTGGGATTACAAGTGTAAGTCAGTGCACCTGGCCAATTTCCTTTTTTTTTTTTTTAGTTTTAAAATACTGTCATTATTTCTAGTTGCACAACACAAGAATTCAGATGTTGTTGCTGTAGAAACTAGATATGCCATGGTTGACTCCCCTTTACTTCCTGTCTTTCTATTTTACACAATCAAAGCAGCACAAGCAAAGCCAGAAATGCTACGCCCGGTTTGCAACACACCAGTGTCCTTCTAGTGAGAATATATGTGTGAGCATATTAGCTTGAAATTCTTGGCATCTTTAGTTGAAGTACAGATTTCCATATGACAAATAATAAAGATAAGAATTTAACACAGCAATAAAATTAGAAAAGTGTTCTAAAAATACCTTCTAATCCATTATTATTTTCACCAGGATGATTGTGATAGGGTGGTTGCACCAGTGTGGCCATAAGTAACTCATACTCTCTGTTGCATCATTTTTGGTCTATGACCATAAGTCCTATATGCTTTAAAAGAAAAAGGTTTTCAGCCATGTGCAGTGGCTCACACCTGTAATTCTAGCACTTTGGGAGGTGGAGGCAGGCAGATCCCCTGAGGTCAGGAGTTCGAGACCAGTCTGGCCAACATGGCAAAACCCCACCTCTACTAAAAATACAAAAATTGGCTGGGTGCGGTGGCTCATGCCTGAAATCATAGGACTTTGGGAGGCTGAGGTGGGTGGATTGCCTCAGCTAAAAAGTTAGAGACCAGCCTGGGCAACAGGGTGAAACCCTGTCTCTGCTAAAATACAAAACATTATCTAGGCATGGCGGCATGCACCTGTAGTCCCAGCTACTCAGGAGGCTGAGGCAGAAGAATCACTTGAACCTAGGAGGTAGAGGTTGCAGTCAACCGAGACTGAGCCACTGCACTCCAGCCTGGGCAACAGAGCAAGACTTCAATTTCAAAAAAAAAAAAAAAAATTAGCTAAGTCTGGTGGCAGGTGCTTGTAATCTGAGATACTTTACAAATATAACCTACACAATTAAGCAAACTACATCAGTAAGATGACATAGCAAAATACCATAGGCCCTAAATCCTCACAGACATATAAATGTTACAAAAACATACTAAAATAATTTGTGGAAAATTTTTAAATACATTAAGTGTGTAAAATGCCCCAGGTGAGCACAATGTAAAGAGCCATATAGAAACAAACAACAAAAAAAGTTTGCTATATCTACCCAACACCCCAGCACAGCTGTTTCTGCTGCCTAATGTAACACAGTGCCTTTAGAAGTAAATTACTCGACTGGGTTGGTGGCTCATACCTAGAATCCCAGCACTTTGGGAGGCTGAGGTGGGCAAATCACGAGGTCAAGAGTTCGAGACTAGCCTTGCGAACATGGTAAAACCTAATGTCTACCAAAAATACAAAAATTAGCCAGGCATGGTGGCGCTCCTGTAATCCCAGCTAGTTGAGAGGCTGAGGTAAGAATATTGCTTCAACCTGGGACATGGAGGTTGCAGTGAGCCGAGATCATGCCACTGCACTTCAGCCTGGGTGACAGAGCATCTTTTGCATAACAGTGTCAGTATACATAACATCCCTGAAATATAGAGGCTTTTTTTTGAGACAGGGTCTCACTATGTCACCCAAGCTGCAATGCAGTAGCACAATTATGGTTGACTGTCACCTAAAATTTCCAGGCCCCAGTAATCCTCTTTCTTCAGTCTCCCAAAGAGCTGGGACCACAGGTCTACACCAAAATGCCAGGCTATTTTAAGAAATCTTTTTTGTAAAGAAGGAATCACCATATGTTGCCCAGATAGATCTCAAACCTTTTGGTTCAAGTGATCCTCCTGTCGTGGCCTCCCAAAATCTCTGGGGTTATAGATGTGAGCCACAACCATACCTGGTCCTGAAAGGTACACTTCAATAGATTTAAGGTGGCAAATATTGTATTATGTGCTTTTAAAACAATTTGTCGAAAGAAAAAATCCGAAAACAATATAGAATTTTAAATTTTTTCAGAAATTGCATTCAAATCACAAGTATTTTTTCACAGAAAGGAAATATATATCATCATTAAACGCATGGTGAAAATAAGACTATTTTTATAACTACTCACTTAAATGAGATGAAACAATCGAAAATCAGCTAAGAAGTTGGACACAGTGGCTCACACCTGTAAAACCAGCACTTTGGGAGGCCAAGGTGGGTGAATTATCCGAGGCTGAAAGTTCATGACCAGCCTGACCAACATGGGAAAACCCCATCTCTACTAGAAAATACAAAATGGGGGTCAAGTGTGGTGGTGCATGCCTGTAATTTTAGCTACTTGGGAGGCTGAGGCAGGAGAAATGCTTGAACCCCAGAGGCAGAGGTTGCAATGAGCTGAGATCCCATCATTCCACTCCAGACTTGGCAACAAGAGGAAAACTCCACCTAAAAAAAGAAAAGAAACACAGCTAAGAAAGACTATGAGCCTGTGTGCAGTGACTCACACCTGTAATCCTAGCACTTTGGAAGTCCAAGGTGGGTGGATCACGACGTCAAGAGTTCAAGAATAGCCTGGACAACATACTGAAACCCCGTCTCTAGTAAAAATACAAAAATTGGCCTGGCATGGTGGCACAAGCCTGCAGACCCAGCTACTGGGCAGGCTGAGGCAGGAGAATTGCTTCTGAGAGACAGAGGTTGCGGTGAGCCGAGATCACACCACTGCACTCCAGTCTAGACAACAGAGAAAGACTCCATCTCGAAAAATAAAAATAAAAAAGAAAAGAAAAAATATATATAAGATAAGCCAAAACCAAAATTGGGGTCTTATTTATAGATAAGCACACAGACAGATATAAAGATTTTTATAGACATATGGCTGATTTAATCTTAATCAAACCTCACATTGACTTAAAGATGTCAAACAGAATTGCAAACTGTCTAAAATTATAATATGTAAGTAAAAGCAGAAAACAGAATAAACTGAGGTTAAGAAACCTACGTTAACTAGGTGTGGTGGCTCACGCCTGTAATCCCAGCACTTTGGGAAGTCAAGATGGATGGATCAGAAATCCAGGAGTTTGAGACTGGCCTGGCCAATGTGGTGAAACCACATCTCTACTAAAAATACAAAAATTGACCAGGGGTGGTGGTGTGTGTCTGTAGTCCCAGCTACTCAGGAGGCTGAGGCAGAAGAATCACTTGAACCTGGAGGCAGACGTTTCGGTGAGCCAAGATCAGACCACTGCACTCCAGCCTGGGTGACAGAGTGAGACTCTGTCTCAAATATTAAAAAAAAAAAAAAGAAAGAAAGAAAGAAACCTGCACTAGGAAAACACACTAATATGGAATTGGAAGACAGTAATAACAGACATGTTTACTCATAAATTCTGGTTTGCAATACTGATGTACCATTAAGAAAGAATGTGTCTAGATAACAATATTTGACTAATTGTGCACTCATGGAAGGCACTGTATGGCAGTAAAATTTTAGAGAAAATGCAGTATAAGCATAAATAGAATATTATAATGAGAAAGATTTATAGTCCTTTAAAATAAACCAGAAATAAATTTTGCTTTAAAGATATGCTATTTTTACACAAAATGCAACTGCTGCAATTCAACTTTAGAAGTAAATAGCCTTCATTGTTAAATAAAATACACATACATACACAGAGACATATATATATAGAAGAATATGGTTTGAGCCCCTTATATATAAAACAAATATTAGGGAATAAATTATGTTATTATTTAGATATAGGCTGAAGAAGGTGAGTAAAAATTCTACAATTCCTTTTTGCCTGCAGCAAACTTAAATTTATAAGTAACTATTTTAGTAAATACAGAGTGCCTACTAATTATTTAATTTACTGCAGGCATAACATGTAAATTCTAGCAGATTATTTGAAATATCTGATTCTAAAATTACAAACAAGTTTGAAATGGAAAATAGAAAGAAAAATGTATGGGAAGACTAACATCAGCAAGATGGAAAAACACAAGCTGCCCTTCTTTCTTATGCCCCAGAAGCAAGAAAATTTCCAGCTATCCCTGACAAAAATGCCTTTATGAGAGAGCCAGGCACCATGGCTCACCCCTGTAATGACAGCTACATGGCACACTGAGGTTGAAGAATTGCTTCAGGCCAGGATTTGCCTGTAATTCCAGCCCTCTAGAAGGTTGAGGTGAGCAGATCACTTAAGGTCAGATGATTGAGAACAGCTTATCCAACATGGCAAAACCATGTCTCTACTAAATATCCAAAAATTAGCCATGTGTGGTGGTGTGTGCCTGCAATTCTGGCTACTTCCGAGGCTGAGGCACAATAATCACTTGAACCCAGGAGGAGGTGACACTGAGCCAAGGTCACGGCACTGCACTAAAGCCTGTGTGACAGATGGAGATTCCGTCTCAATAACAAAAAACTAGACTGGCCTGGGTTCTGTAGCAAGACCCAACTCCAAAAGAAGTGCGTTTTAGAGGGCTTTGAGATCCAGAGAGGGACTTGTGAAACTGCTAAAGCCCAAGATTGAGGAGTGACCTTTTAGAAGTCAGGCCCTCATTCAGGTGGTAAACTACAAGAACTCTGTTCTTGACTACACACCAAAGAAATGGCCCACCCATCTAGGTATTACAGAGAATTCTGAACTTAGTTTGTAATCATCCCATATATCTCCCAGTCACAGTCTAAAAGAGGCCCTGCCCTTCCAGAGGTCTGGAGGAAGACACCCATTTACAGACACGCAGAAAGGTCTGCAGGCCTTGGCCTTTACTGTGGTCCCCAAAGCAGTTTAATGACTCAGTTCCAGCTCCCTGAGTCACAGTTTATGGCCAGTTCTGGATATACAGAAACCCACACAGTGATGTGGGAAAACGCTCTCTGGTACTCAGTGAACACCATAATCATCCGCATCCTGATATAAGCCCTGCCATTAGCAGACCCAACTGCATAAACCTGCCTTGGTGTCTGCCCTACATATAGAAGTCCTGAAAGATACTCAGTCTTTCCAAAAATAAAAATGACAGTTATTACTACACAAGCCTCTTATAACCAACCAAGGAAAGATGGACCCTAGTGCAGACCCTGCAGCCTTGTGACCAAGCTACAACTCCTCACCACTGCAAACCCAGAGGGCATCCTATCACCCTGGGGACCGAAAAAAGAAAATCTTTACCTAGACAAACCATTTATAAAAACTTGAAGAGGTGTTTGCTTATTCAAATTCACACACACCAATGCAAAACAATATTGTGCCCCTCGTCAATGCTTCTATTTTAATATAGCTCTGGAAGGATGTTGCAGAAGAATTCATAAAAAAAAAATGTTTTAAAGCCATTGAAATTGAAGACAAATAACTAAAAGTTGCTGGTTGCAAATCAAATAATCTTACATATAGAAAACCATGAATCGTACATTAAAGCCTGTCTAAATTAATAAATACGCTCAGTAAATTAGCAAAATATAAAATTAATATACAATTATAAATTATGGATCCGTATATGTAAAAGTATCAGACAAAATAAACAATTTTGTTTTTAATAGCAGCAAAATAATAAATTTCTGAGAACAAATTTAACCAAAGAGGTAAAACACCTTTACAGTGAAAAATATAAGACACCATTGAAAGAAACTAGAGATGACACAAATAAATTTTAAAATACTTTAAGGACTGAAAGAATTAATATTGTTAAAGTGACATGTTATACAAAGTAACCAATAGATTCAATAAACTCCCTACGAAAATTCTACTTCTGGGCAGGCACAGTGGTTCATGCAGGTAATCTCAACACTTTGGGAGACCAAGACAGGAAAATCACCTGAGGTCAGGAGTTTAAGACAAGCCTGATCAACATGGAGAAACCCTGTCTATACTGAAAATACAAAATAGCTGGGTATGGTGGCGCATGCCTCAAACTCCAGCTACCCAGAAGGCTGAGACAGGAAAATAGCTTGAACCCGGAGGCAGAGGTTGCAGTGAGCTGAGATTACACCATTGCACTCCAGTATGAGCAACAAGATCAAAACTCCGTCTCGAAAAAAAAAGAAAACCACCCCAAACATTCTCGTAACTTTTTTTTACAATAATGTAAAATACAATTCTAAAACGTACATAAAACTACAATACATTTTGAATAGTCAAAGCAATCTTTAGGTAAAAGAGCATAGTATAAGGACATCATACTTTATAATTTCAAATTATATTTCAAGACTGTAGTAATACAAACAGGATGGAATGTGTTAAAAATTCCCTCAATGGAACAGAAACTCCTACTCACACATTTCAAACATCATGTGAAAATACAATATAAAAAATTATTTAACATAGTTTCTCAAAATTATGCAGATATTTGTGTGTCCCCCGAAATTATGAAAAAGTAGTCAGACTGTACAGTCTCTTATATGCCACGAAGAGGACTTTTGCTCTGCATACTTGAAGACCACCGAAGGGAAAGCAGAATCCTTAGAGCATTTAAAAGCATAAGACAAAAGATGACCCCATGTGAGAGCAAACACAAAACAAAAAAGTTCAGGCTTCCCAGAATTTATTTTCTTTGAAACACAGCGTCCCAAAACACATTTTTTTTTTTTAAGACAGAGTTGTTTGCTCTTGTTGCCCAGGCTAGAGTACAATGGCACTATCTCAGCTCATTGCAACCTTCGTTTCCTGGGTTCACGCAATTCTGCCTCAGTCTCCTGAGTAGCTGGGGTTGTTACAGGGATGTGCAACCACACCTGGCTAAGTTTGTATTTGTAGTAGAGACAGGGCTTCTCCATGTTGGTCAGGCTGATCTTGAACTACCGACCTCAGATGATCCACCTGCCTCGGCCTCACAAAGTGCTGGGATCACAGTTTGAGCCACCATGCCCAGCCCCCAAATCACATTTTAAAGACAGGCTTTCTTTTTGACCTTCATCTGTGTGGTCTGTCGTATTCATTTTCCCTCTCACCTACCTGGGGGCTTGGCCACCATGATCTCCTATCTCTTCCTACTCCAGACCTCTTTTCCTTGCTCCAGATAAGTGTTCTGGCTTACAGACAGCAATATCTGTTTTATTAAAAATAAATAACATAAATTCTGCTCATACTCTCCAATGACCAACTCAGCAATGTGCTCAGCTAGTAAATTAATCCCAAAATACTAGTTTATAACAGACATTTCCTAATATTTACTAATATTTTTTGATTTGTAGGTTTGTAATTTTACTATGCAGGACTATTGAATCAAAAATTGGTGTTGGCAATTAGATTTTAAGGTGTGGGCAAAAATATTTTGTGCCACTAAATTTGTAGAATTACCACTAATCTAGACTGAAGGATTTAGAGCAGCTCAGGAATGTGGAAAGTTAAGGTCAAAATGAAACACCTTGGAGAGATTCTTTTCTACATGGATTAATACCTAAGATTTTCTTGAAAACAGAGATCTGAAACTAATTTATACACAGGACACTTTGCCAAAAAGCATTCCAGTACAAAAAGAAATAAAACTTTTAGGGTATATTAAGAATTTCGTATTGAAGTTTTCCTCACCCAGGAAGAGTAGGTTTCTCTACTTCTCTAATATCATTTCTATATAAATTCCACTGTGCAGTGTCCAGACATTGTCACTCCTCCAGAAAGAATTCTATAGCCACACCCTATATGTCAATGGTCCCTGAAAAATGCACACACACACACACACAAACACACACACACATAATTACCAAGTGATTATGGGAAGCATTTTTAATTTGAGTCAAGGTGAAATGAGAGTAAAGAGAATTGTTTCTGACTTAATAGGAGTGAGTGAAATTATAAAATAAAATAATTTAAGACAGAAATATTCTCTAATGTATCTCTTAACTCTAAGAGAGTGTCATAAGATTCACAATATCATTTATACATGATATTTCTTTAGATGATATAGTACAAAATTAAGGGTATAAAAAGGTATATTTTTGAGTGCTATGTTGGCATTCTACAGAATGAGCTGTGTATATTTTTCAGATGGAAAAGATGTTGAGTTAGCAGATACCTTTTAAATTTTAATGTGTACAATAAACTGGAGAGCTTGTTAATGCAGATTATGTTTTCAGATGATCTGGAGTAAAATCTGTCTAAATTTCTAAGAAGCTCACCAGTAATGTCAATGTTTTTGGCCAAGAAGAACATTTTGTCAAACATCCAGTGAGGAGAAGACCCTGTGTTTTCCCTAGTTGACCTGGTCTCTCAACAAACATAAGAGCTTTCATTTTCCAAAGACAGATATATGCAAACACAACCTAATTTAAGAAAGGCAGCGGAGGGATTAACTGTGATAGTTTATGCATATTAGCTGCATTAAGATAATAATGAAAAGTAATTCACTCCATAGTGACAAATCTGTCAGAGAGCTTGTTAACCAAGTGAATCATTAACATGAACTGCACTAGGACGAAGTTTTATGATGTGCTGATGCACACAGAATGACACAGCATCATGACTGTGATATTGTCCCTCCAAAACTGAATTATAGTCTGAATTTTAACACAAAAAATAAGTTTCATGCAAAGTTCAGGACACAGATATTTTCCCTGTTCTATAATTTGTAACAGTAATTTTAAGTGGTCTCTCTTTAGCACCCTAGAGAACAGTTATCTCCTGATAATTTTTTTAAAAACACTTTGTGAGTCATAAATTTCATCTTATTTAACTAAGCATTTTCTTAATCCTGTTTTGCATAGAGGTAACGGAGAACTCAGATTGAACCTCAGCGTTACATGCTTTCCATCTTTGCAAACAACTCCACCTTTTTCCCAGTAGAAATCTTTGTAAGGTGTATTGTCGAAATCAAAGTGAGGAAACTGAGGCCAGTATCAGAAAAGTTAAATTCCAGTTTATTCAGCTCCCGGGTGAGGTTCTATGGTCCTAGGAAGAGTGGCTAGAGAAGTCGCGGCCGGCTTTTCTGGGCGTGGGGTTTTACAGGGAGGGAAGGCAACTGATTGGTCATTGGGAAACAAAGCATAGGTGATTGTATTGGTCTTAGGGAGACTGGGCATGGAGGTGGTGAGCTACCATTGGTAGCCAGGCGGGGCTATTGGTAGGTGGGCTGGCTGAGGGCATCTGTGGCGAGCAGCCATTGGGCAGGCTTTTGGCGGAATTTTTGAATTTTGGCGGGGCTGGGTAGATGATTTAGTGCTGAGTGTAGGGCTAGGGGTGGAATGAAGAGGTGGGTGTGGGGAACCCGCATGGAGAAGCCAGATGCTGAGTAATGCGTTTGGACTGACAACGCTGTTATCAGTCGTGGAGAGGGGTGGGTGTTGTCCCTCCGGCTCCCAGCGAGGCTACTGGCCTTACATTCCGACCTGTTTGATGACATAGGACGCCGCTTCTTTTCCGGCTACTTCCTGCTGAACAGGGGCGGAGCAGGGCGGCCAGTTGGTCGGTGCCTCGGCTGGGAGTCGGACATAGGGATGGAGCAGCATCTGATTCACAGCCACCCTGGAGCTCTCTCTTATGCGAGCCTGCAAGAACCTGAGAATGAATGGGGCTAGCATCAGTAAAAGACATACCACATGAGGGGAGTGATAACAGGGGTTAGCCAGGTAAGTATGGGAGATTGCCACCAGTGACTGGAAGAGCCCGGCGTATTCTGCATTCTTCGGAGGTTTTCTTGGAGATGGTAGAGAGTATTGACATTTTCTTCTACTAGGCCCGTTTCGTTGATGTAATAGCAGCACTGCTCCTGGAGAAACAGGCAGGTACCCCCATTTTCTGCTGTTAACAGATCTAGGGCCCGCCGGTTTTGGAGAGTTACCTGGGCTAGTGATGCTATCTGCTGTTGGAGGGAGGCCAGAGAGGCGGCTGATGCTTCAATAGCCACCCGGAGCTTATCTTCCAGTTGAGAGGCTGGAGTGACGCTGTAGCCCATGGCCCCGCTCCCTATCCCTGCTGCTGCTAGAGAAGATGCTAGAGAGAGACCTACCACTATGGGGAGGAACACTGCCTGCTTGTCCCGGTGATTATGGGATGGAGCAATGAGAGACAGGAGCTCAGCTTGTCTGTACACCTCTAACTGTGGGACAAGGGTGACGGGCACACAGGGGAACGGGAGAGATGCCCTAACAACTTTGGTTAGGGTTCCATTACACCAAAAATATCCTCCTGGAGGGCACAGAGGGTGGATTTTATGCTTACCGTGGTGTTGCACCTGAGGCTGGGGTTGCTAGTTACCCCATAACATAGAGAGAGAGAGTGGGAGTGTATTTTGAACAGGGAGATTCCTGTTAAGGTGGTGTTCGGTCCCATGGGCGTTCGTGACAGGTTGAATCCAGTCCGGAGGGGAACTGCGGCTAAGGGGGGTTGGTTAAGAGAAGCACATAGAAAGCCATTTGTGAAGTTTTTGGCTTGGGTTAGGCCTAGCATGTTAGCACCTTGCTGTACTAGGGTTAGCCAAGAAAAAGGTTGAGGAGCTTGGCTGGAGCCTGGGGGTTTGAGGTGGTTAGTTAAGGTGGCCTCATTTTGTAGGATGGTTTTGCCTAGGAAGTTAAGTCGGTCTATTTCTACCGGTACAATGCAGGTATAAGACTGGAATATGAGCCATGTGCCACTGGGGGGGCTGTCTTGAAACCAGGTGTATATTTTACCTGCAGTTCCCTTTTCCCAACGGTCATCCCAGGGATAGTGGATGATAAGGGACACTTTACCTTGGTTGTCGGTGGAGAGCATGTTACTCTTTGGGGAGGTGTCTGTCCTGAAGGTTCTGTGTATAACACAAGAAGCATACAGTCACCCGCCATAGGTGGTATTCCACTTATGACAGTCCTCCTTGATTTGGTCATATAGAAAGCAGAGGCCAAAGTTATTTGGGGAGTTATTAATAGTGTGAGATTTGGACTTTGGAAACTCAAATTTTATGGCTGATTGGCAACCTGCTGGCTGGCAGTCTGTTTGAGCAAGGAACTGGGTTTTAGTGGTGGGGCTCTCTGTCCAGGATTCCTGAAGGTAGAATCGTGAGACTTAATAGGGGTTGGCCTTAAGGGGAAGCACTAGGAAGACTACTAGGAGGAGGACTCGGAGGGTCAGGGGTTGATAGGCAGGGGCTGCGAGTGAGGCAAAGGCAGGTGGGGCCCAAAAGTTCGGAACTCCACTGGTTATTTTGGGGGGCCAGCTTGAGGCGGGACACATGGTACCACAGGGCGTGACTCAGGAGTTTAGCAGCAGTGGGGGTGGTTAAAATAACAGTGTGGGGTCCTGACCACCTGGGCTGCAGCGACCCTGGCTTAAGTTCCCAGAGGAGAACACTGTCCCCCGGTTGGAGGGGTACTGTCAAATAGGAGTCCTCCAATTGTGGAACTACTGAGAGGGTGTGGTCTGCGTGTTCCCTGAGTAAATGGTGGAGGAGAGAGAGGTAGGGAAGGTAGGAGGCCAGAGATGGTTGCACTGGGAGGTTATGTGAAACCAGGAAAGGCCTGCCGTACAGCAATTCAAAGGGGCTGAGACCTGTCGGCTTCCGTAAGGCCGTCCGGACTCGGGCCAGAGCAAGAGGTAGGAGCATAGGCCAAGAGACTTTTACCCCAAACCAAATGATGAGTTTGGTTAGATGGCTTTTGAGGATGCCGTGAGCCCGCTCGACCTTACCTGATGACTGAGGGTGGTATGGGATATGCAGCTTCCAAGAGATATTGAGAGACTCAGTAACCAGCTGGACTACTCGAACAGTGAATGCTGGGCCGTTGTCCCACTGGATGGTTACAGGTAGGCCGAAGCGAGGGATGATTTCCTGAATTAAGAGGGAGGCTACCGTGTCCGCGGTTTTCTTGGAAGTAGGGAAGGCTTTAATCCATCCAGAAAAGGTATCTACAAAAGTTAGGAGGTAGCAGAGTTTTTTGCGAGGGGGTATATGGGTAAAATCAATTTGCTAGTCTTGGGCTGGTGAGTTGCTACGCATTTGATGGTTAGGGTACATACTGTGGTCTCAAGCTACCCTGAGACGAGACTTTAGAGCACATGGCACAGGCTTTGTGTACTTGCTCAACAGTCTGTTGTAAACCTGGTAAGAAAAAGAGGGGCTGTACAAAGTAGTACAGTGCCTTGGGCCCTATATGTAAGGATTGGTGTATTTCAGCAATTATTTGTGAGGCCTGTTCTCGGGGAAGGGCGATTTTATTATTTAGGAAAACCCAGCCTTGATCAGACTCGGTTCCCCCTTTTAATATGAGGGCTTGTTTTTCTGATAGTGAGTAAACTGGCGGCGTGGTTGTGGCGAGAAAAAGGACTGGGGTGGGGGTCAGTCTGTATTAGTTAAGGCTCTAGCTGCCGCATCTGCCCATGCGTTGCCCTGGGAAACGGCATCCTGCTGGGCCTGATGTCCTCGGCAGTGAATGACAGCGACTTCCTTGGGCAATGACAGGGCCTGCAGGAGATGAGAGATCTGGGTGGCATTGATTATGGGAGACCCCTTTGTGGTTAGGAATCCCCTCTCTTTCCAGAGGGCAGAACGACAGTGGGTAATGAGAAAAGCATATTTTGAGTCAGTATAGATATTAGCTCGCTTTCCCTGTACTAGTGTGAGAGCTCGGGTTAGAGCAATAAGTTCTGCTTTTTGTGAGGTGGTTCCATCGGGAAGTTGGCAAGCTTTGAGGGTGGCTGACTCTGTGACTACTGCATAAGCTGCCTTTCGCTGCCCATCGGGTGTCATTATGGAACTCCCATCTACATATAGGGTGAGGTCCGGGTTAGGTAGAGGAAGGTCAGTTAAGCCTTTTTGAGGTTTGGTAAGTATGTTTATAAGCTCACGACATGAGTGGGCTGGGGAGGGAGAGTGAGATGGAAGGGGAAGTAAAGTAGCAGGGTTGAATGGAGAAGTAGGATGGAGGCTGACTGTGGGATTTTTTAATGAAGAGCAGGTGAAACTTCTGCAGACGGGTGGGCCCCAGGTGAGCGAGAGATTTGTGGGAGAGGAGGTCAGTAAGCCGGTGAGGGGAGAACATTGAGATGGGCTGGCCTAGAGTAAGTTTTAGGGATTTCTTGGTAAGTTCTGTTGCTGCTCCCAGGGCCCGCAGGCAAGGCCGCCACCCCTTGACCGTGGGGTTAGGTTGCTTTGGTAAGTAGGCTACAGGGCGGAACACAGGACCCAGGGGTTGGGTTAGAACCCTGGCAGCAACGCCCTGTTTCTTATCAGTGAACAGATAAAAGGGGCGATTGAGGTCTGGCAGACGAAGTGGGGGAGTGGTGGACAGAGCAGTTCGGAGGGTTTTAAAGGCCCGTTTTACAACGGGAGAGAGGTCCTGTGGGGGTGTCCTTAGCCACCACATACAGAGGTTTAGCTAGAGAGGCAAAGTTAGGTATATAGGGGGTTGAAGCGAGGAGTTAGGGCAGAACGTGGTGTCAGTTAGGAGTGGCAGTAGGAGGTGAGCGGATGATGGGCTTGAGTGTGGGGAGCCAGTGAGTTGGAGAGTGGCCCCCAGTCTGGAGAATGTCTCGTCCCAAAAGGGGGACTGGGCATGAGGGTATGATTTAAAAAATGAGTGGGAAAAGGGGTGTCCCTCGAGGACATAGGTTAAAGGATGGGTTTGATAGGGACAGGAAGGCTTACTGTCAATTCCCATGACTGAAACCTGGGAAGGTATGCTAGGTCCTGAGTAGGAAGGCAATACAGAATAGGTAACACCCCATGTCCACTAAGAAGGAAAGGGATTTACCTGCTACCTGCAGCGTTATCCTGGGCTTGGCAAGGGTGATCGGGGTCTCTGAGTCCAGGCTGCGTCAATCATCCATGAGGCCAAGGAGTTCGAGCGAAGGGACTGCGTCCTTTTGACCAGCTTGCCCCCCACATGGAGGTACAAGGGGTAAGCCTATAGTCTGGAGTGGGCAGTCATCCTTCCAGTGTCCGATTTGTTTGCATGTCGGACAGGGTCCGGGAGGTGGACGTGGACATGGGCACTGCCGGGCCCAGTGTCCTTCCTGGCCACATTTGAAGCAGGGCCTGGGCAGAAACTTTGAGGCTGTCTGTGCAGGCCCTGAGGGGCCTTTTTCGAGGAACTTTGAGGAGTTCCTTGCACCAGATGCCGAATAAGCTACCAGCCTTAGGGATGCTACAATGGCTTGGGTTTGGAGGCTTACCTGCTGCTGTGAGTGGGCCTGATGGACAGCCTCAGCCTTTTCCTCTCGGCCATTAAAAACTTTAAATGCCATGTTTGCCAGGTCTCATATGGGAGTTTGGGGGCCCTCTTCTGCCTTTTTTAGTTTCTTTCTAATGTCTGGGGCTGACTGGGAGATAAAATGGGCCACTAGGAGGGTGGTTCCGGCCGGGGAGTCTGGATCTACTTGGGTATGGAGGACCATGGCATTGGTCAGTCGGTCAAGGAAGGCCGCTGGGTTTTCAGTAGGACCCTGAGTTATTTCGTGCAGCTTGTCATAATTTACTACTTTTTGAGCTGCGCCTTGCATGCCTGCTAGGATGCACTGCAGCATTTGGTCTCGGCGGCGGAACCGGGGCCCTGGGCCCACGGTGGGAAGGAGTCCCTGACGCAGCCATGATTACGGACAGGGAGTCCAAGGAGCAAGCAGCAAGAGAGGCTATGGGCAACAGAAGTGAGAAAGAGAACATCTTACCTCGTGGCGGAGCGGTCTCCTGGTCCAGCCTTAGGTAGAGGAGTCAGTTTCCCCCAGGAGGGGTCTTACAACTCCTCCTGGGTTTCCGGCACCAACTGTAAGGTGTATTGTCAAAATCAAAGTGAGGAAACTGAGACCAATATCAGAAAAGTCAAATTCCAGTTTATTCAGCTCCCGGGCAAGGTTCTATGGTCAGAGGAAGAGGGGCCAGAGAAGTCGCACCCAGCCGTTCTGGGCATGGGGTTTTACAGGGAGTGAGGGCAATAGATTGATCAGGGTAAGGAGAGTTCCTCAGGCAGGTTGGGGTCGAAGAAGGAGGAAGAGGAGGGTGGTGACGGGGCTGAGAAACATTAATTGTTACAACAGATAAAACTTCCTGTTAGTCAGCTTTGGTTGGCATAACAAAATACATAGACTGGGTGACTTAACAGAAATTTATTTTTCTCACAGTTCTGGAGGCTGGAATCCAAGATTAAGGTCTTCACATTGTTCAGTTTCTGGTGAGGGCTCTTTTCCTGGTGTGCAGATGGTGACCTTCTCTATGTGTTATCACATGACAGAAAGAGAGAGAACTCTCTGGTGTCTCTTTTTATAAGGGCACTCATCCCATCATGAGGGCCCCACCTTCATGACTTCATCTTACCCTAATTACCTCTCAAATGCTCCATCTTAATTGCTACCATCTCGGGGGTTAGGTCTTCAACAGATGAGTTTTGGGAGAATTCATTCAGTCCATAATATCCCAAATCTCAATGGTTTAACACAATAGACTTTAGTGAAGTTCAAAACAGCTGTTTTTGATTGGGAGAAGGCTTTCAATGTGTATTATTAGGCAACTTTCTGTAGTGTGGCTCTATCCTCTTGTGGGGCTTAGAATTCTCTGCATTAATTTGTCATTTCATTAAAGAGAATGGAAGATCATGCATGGGACATTTTTCTTTTTCTTTTTTTTAGTCGGAGCCTTGCTCTGTTGTCCAGGCTGGAGTGCAATGGTGTAATCTCGGCTCACAGCAACCTCAGCCTCCCAAGTTCAAGTGATTCTCCTGCCTCGGCCTCCCAAGTAGCTGGGATTGCAGGTTCCTGCCACCATGCCCAGCTAATTTTTGTATTTTTAGTAGAGATGGGGTTTTGCTATGGTGACCATTCTGGTCTTGAACTCCTGACCTCAGGTAATCCACCTGCCTCCGCCTCCTGAAGTACTGGGATTACAGGTGTGAGCCACCACTCCCGGCCCCACTACATGGGAGGTTTTATAGACCATGTCTAGAACTGGTTCACTCATATCACTTCTGTCATACTCCTTAGATGATAACTCATTCATATGTCCAAAGCTGACTGCAAGGGAGACTGGAATATGTACGTTAGCTGTACCAGTCAAGATAGGCTAAGTTATGCTACAGTGTAAAGCAACAACAAAAATTTCATTAGTTTCAGTAACAGAATTTTATCTACAGGGAGTCATGTGTAGTAATTTCTAAGTTTGGTCTGAATAAAGCTCCTCTTGATCCAGAGACTTAAGAAGTATAGTAGAAGCTGTTTACATCCCATAAACTCAATATATAAGGGTATGACAGGAACAGGACAACCATAATAAACATTCCCATTCAGAAAGAGGAAAAATGGGAACACACAGTAGTCACTGCTCCATGAAATCTCTCCACGTTATAAGCAGATTCCCTAACATAGACATAGCTTCATGCTCCTTGATGAGGTCAATCTGCTTTCCAGGAGGTGCTACCCAGTTCATTGTTCTCTGTGGCTCTTTCTTTGTATCTTAATTGAAGTATCTTGGATTTTTTTTTTTTTTTTTTTTTTTTGCTTAAGCTTTTATTTTAAATCCAGGGATACAAGTACAGGTTTGTTGTATAATACACTTGTGTTATGGAGGTTTGTTGTACAGATTATTTCATTACCCAGGTATTGCCTAGTACACATTAGTTATTTTTTCCTGATCCTCTCCCTCCTCCTACCCTCCACTCCCTAGTGTGTGTTGTTAACTTCTATATGTTCATGTGTTCTCATTATTTAGCTTCCACTTCTAAGTGAGGACATGCAGTATTTGATTTTCTGTTCCTGTGTTAGTTTGCTAAGGATATTGGCTTCCAGCTCCATCCATGTCCCTGCAAAGGATATGATCTCCTTCTCTTTTATGGCTACATAGTGTTTCATGGTGTGTATGTAACACATTTTCTTTTCTTTTTTTTTTTTTAAGATGGGGTTTTGGCCTGGCATGGTGCCTCATGCCTGTAATCCAAGCACTTTGGAGGCCAAGGCAGGCGGATCACCTGAGGTCAGGAGTTTAAGACCAGCCTGACCAACATGGTGAAACCCTTTTTTTTTTAATTAAAAAAAATATATATATTGAAAAAAAAAAATGGGGTTTCACCATATTGGCCAGGCTGGTGTTGAACTCCTGACATCAGGTGATCCACCTACCTTGGCCTCCCAAAGTGCTAGGATTACAGGCATAAGCCACTGCTCCCTGCCTCCCATGTTTTCTTTATCCAGTTATCATTGATGGATATTTAGGTTAATTCCATGTCTTTGCTATTGTGAATAGTGCTGCAATGAACATACACATACAAGTGTCTTTTTTTTTTTTTTGAGGCAGTCTTGCTTTGTTGCCCAGGCTGGAGTCCAGTGACACAATCTAAGCTCACTGCACCATCTGTCTTCTGGGTTGAAGAGATTCTTGCACCTCAGCCTCCCAAGTTCCCGGGATTACAGGTGTGTGTCACTATGCCAGACTAATTTTTGCATTTTTAGTAGATGGGTTTTCACCATGTTGGCCAGGTTGGTCTTGAACTCCTGGCCTCAAGTGATCCACTTACCTTGGCCTCCCAAAATGCTGGGATTACAGGTGTGAGTCACCGCACCTAGCCAATTTATGTGTCTTTATAATAAAATGATTTATATTTCTTTTGGTATACACCCAGTGGACTGCCGGGTCGAATGGTATTTCTGTCCTCAGGTCTTTGAGGAATCACACTGTCTTCCGAAATGGCTGAAGTAACGTACACTCCCACCAACAGTGTATAACTGTTTATTTTTCTCTGCAACCTCACCAGCAACGAAGGTCTAATATAGAGCATCTGTAAGGAACTTAAACAAATTTACAAGAAAAAAAAAAAAAACATAAAAAAGTGGGCAAAGGACATGAACAGACACTTTTCAAAAGAAGACATACATGTGGCCAATAATCATAGGAAAAAAAGCTCAACATCACTGATCATTAGAGAGCTTCCTTTTTAAAGGTTTTTCTGTCCAGGCAAATCCTAGCAGTTTTGGAGCCAAGGTGAGAGGATTGCTTGAGTCCAGGAGTTCGAGAACAGCCTGGACAATGAAGTGAGACCCTGTCTCTACAGAAAAATTTAAAGATTAGCCAGGCATGGTGGCACATGCCTGTAGTCCCAAATACTTGGGAAGTGGAGGCAGGAGGATATCTTGAGCCTAGGCAGTCAAGGCTGTGGTGAGCTGTGTTTGTGCCACAGCACTCCATCCTGCGTGACAGAGTGAGACCCTGTCTAAAAAAAAAAATATTCTTCTTTACTGTTATTATTCTTGATTTCATCTAAAATTGACATTGTAGAATTTGTCCTCCTTGGAGTCTGAATAGTTTTTTTTTTATCCTGCTTGCTGTCCGAAGAAGTTTGGAGGTCAAGGGTCAAGGATCAGTCTAAGTTTCAAATAATCACAGATAATTCTAGTCTAGGTTCATAATTTATTTGACAGAAAAATGCTCTCATAAGCTTAATAGAATTTTAATCAGATTCTAGTTCTTTCTATGTGCCAGTGACACACCCCCAGTTCTTTTACAGCATACTTAGATGTATTATGCATCTTTTCTTTCTCATCCCCTCTGCTTTTTCTCCATCTCTCTTTCTATTACTGTCTGTATCACTCTCATCATTCTCTTTTTGTGTCTTAACTTCATTGGAGTACCTTGGATTTATCAGACTTCAGGGGGAAAAGCACATCTTTAATTTATTTTCCCTGAGTCAGAAAAAATGATTTACAATCCTTAGATTTGAACTGTCTTCCAAAGGGCTGAGTGTTAATCATTCTTTCTCACTCACAGATCTCTGTTGTATCTTTCACAACTTGTGTTTAAAGAGAGTTACTTCTTCTATCCCTACAAATCACTGAATTTGTGCACTCTCTCTAAATTGTATATCCTGCATATCACCAACCAATTATTTTCATAAGCTTCTCATTTTCTTGTAATATCTCATTGAATGTAGTCAACTGAAGCCAAAACACTGCTAAACTTCTCTTTTCTACCTTTTCCCTTAAAGCCACAAGTTCACTAGCTATATCATTTTTCATTTATTTCAGGTGACAACATTATCAAAGTTTTGCCATGGGATAGTATTGAAAAATCGTGTTTTCAGTCTCTGAGAAGACTTTCCTCATCACCTGCTGCCTGGACCTAATGCCACATTTATTAGGTTTTGTCATTATGGCAGCATCTGTCCAGTTAGTACCTAAGTATGCATTTCTTAAGGTAAGCCAGGTTATGATATAGAATCAAAAACTACCAAATCTCTGTGGCTTACTCAACCAAAATGTATTTTTCTTTGATGCTACATGCTTAGTGTGGGTTGGGTGACAGTTTCTCTTCATATTCACTCTGGAATCAAGGCTATTGGAAGTTTCATGTACATACTTTATTCCAGAATCACAGAGTAAATAAATAATTCCAGTTTGCTTGGCTCTTTCTCAGGTTTACTCCTGAAAATCCTGTATCACAGAAACCCCCAGTAGTTCCAATTAAACTAGGGCAGTTTTTCTTGGGACTGTTTTGGTTTTAAAATAAAAAGTCCTATGTCCCAGGAACTCTCTCTGTCCTGGGAAAATTAGAATGGTTGATTACCCCCACACCATCACTGCAGCAGTGGGAAGAAAAGTTGACTCCTTTTTTTTTTTTTTTGGAGACAGAGTCTCACTCTGTTGCCAGGTGCCAGGCTGGAGTGCTGTGGTACAATCTCAGCTCACTGCAACCTCCACCTCCCAGGTTCAAGCAATTCTCCTGCCTCAGCCTCCCAAGTAGTTGGGACTACAGGTGCACGCCACCATGCCCAGATAATTTTTTTGTATTTTTAGTAGAGATGGAGTTTCACCATGTTGGCCAGGATGGTCTTGATCTCTTGACCTCGTGATCCGCCCGCCTTGGCCTCCCAAAGTGCTGGGATTACAGGCTTGAGCCACCACGCCCGGCCGAAAACTTGACTCTTAAGGCATCTGCTCAGTAACAGCATCTGCTATTTTCTGTTTCTTTCACCGGCCAATGCAAGTTATATGGCTATGCCTAAAATTAAAGTGGCAGGAAAGAGCAACTGACCATGTGTCTGTAAGTCAGAGTCATAAATATTCAATAAATACCACAAAAGACTGACACACTAGCTCTATGCCTAAGAAGACAAATCAGTTTGATAAGCAGCTGGTCTGACTTTACATTTATAAAACATATTGTCATGGCTTAAGGTACTAAAACAAATAAAAAGTTGAATAAATAAAATCAATATAAAAATGATAAAAGTAGATGTTTGGAAAGAAACTCAGAAAATAAATCAGATCCAAAAGATAACAGGATATGCCTTTGAACTATAAATTTAACAACAAATGTCTTCTTGGTTTTAGTGAGTGTATGTATGTATCTAGATATGCATGTGGTAGTGGAGGTAATTCATAAGATCTATTACTCTCTGAAAATGAAATTTTGAAGAATATATAGGCAATGAATGCAAATTAGCCACAAGTAGAAATTATTGTCTCTAAACTTAGCGAATGTGAGAATTAGCTTTAAGAATTTCCAAGTCTGCCGGTTACTAGGGTTTGGGCTTAGAATGGCATTCATTTATTTATTCATCTATTCATTTAGTCAATGAATATTTATTTAATGGCAAGCACTGTGTTAGAGACTAGGGATGTATGATGATAAGACATAATGTTCCTGTTATTCAGGGAGTCAGATAAACAAATAGTTATAAGTTGTGATAAGTATTATGAAGGGAATGTGCAAGATGATAAGATGGAGTATAACATAGAGGGCAAAGAAGAGGTAGGAAGACTTTTGAATTGGGTCATAAGGGTCATTTTTTGTAAGGGGAGTCATACAAGCCAAAACCCCTAAAGGGCAGAAGTTAGCTGGCAAAAGGAAAAGCTGCTGGAATAGTTTTATAGCCACATGTGTCACCAAATGCAAAGACACTGAAGCTTCGATGAGGAACCAAATGGACTGGGTGCGGTGGCTCACACCTGTAATCTTAGCACTTTAGGAGGCTGAGGCGGGTGAATCACTTGAGGCCAGGAGTTTGAGATCAGCCTGGCCAACATGGGCGAAACCCTGTCTCTACTAAAAATACAAAAGCAAAAGAAAAAAAAAAGAAGAACGAAATTAGGCCCATGTGACTAGAATGAAGCCACAAGAAAAATTGCAACAAAAAGAAATGGGAAAGGAAGTAGGAACCAAACCACCTTTAAGAGTTTGAATTTTATCCTGACAGTGAAAAGATTTCTATTCAGGAAGTGATATTATCTGCTCCTCTATTTCTCAGAGAACAATCTTCTTGCTGTTTGGAAAATGGATGGGAGAGGTCAAGAGTGAAAGCAAGAAAACTAGTTAGGAGCACTTTTTTCTTTCTTTCTTTCTTTTTTTTTGAGAAAGAGTCTTGCTCTGTAGCCTGGCTGGAGTGCAGTGGTACAATCTTGGCTCACTGCAACCTCTGCCTCCTGGGTTCAAGTGATTCTCCTGCCTCAGCCTCCCGAGTAGCTGGGACTACAGGCGTATGCCACCATGCCTGGCTAATTTTTGGTATTTTAGTGGAGATGGGATTTCACCATGCTGACCAGGATGATTTTGATCTCCTGACATCAGGATGTGCCTGCATTGGCCTCCCAAAGTGCTGAGATTACAGATGTGAGCCACTGTGACCAGCGTTAGGAGCACTGTTAACAATCTTGACTAGACAATGACACTTGGACTAGGGTGATGACAGTGGAGGAGGAGAGAAAAGGGTGGATTTTAGATATAATGTGGAACTAGCAGCAATAGGACTTGATGATGAAAGGAAGGAAAAAAGAAAGAGAAAGATCAATGATGATGTAATTTCCTGGTTGGTTGGTTCGGCTTGCTTCACAAAATCAATTCACTGAGACCATGGCATTGTCATAGAGAAAGAGTTTAATTGACAAGAGGCTGGCCACAGCCATGTGAGGGAACTATAGTTACCACTCAAATTAGTCTTTCCGAAGGTGCAGAAGTTAGGGCTTTTTTAGGACAATTTGGTGGGAGGGGGCTAGAGAATAGGTAGTGCTGATTGGTTGGACATGAACTCATAGGGGTGTGGAAAACTGTCCTCATAATGCTAAGTACACCTCGGGGTTGGGCCACAGAATCAGTTGAGTCATGAATCATGAATCCAGGTGGGGTCAGTGTGAAAGATAGCTCGAAAAACCAGTCTTAGGTTCTACAATTGTGATGTTATCTATGGAAACAACTGGGAAAGTCACAAATCTTGTGACTTCTGGCCACATGATTCCTGAGCAGTAAGGGATTATAGAAATGATATCTACTTCTTAGCATAATTCAAGCACCTCCCATAATTTTATTCTTGTGGCCTTTCATTAGTCCAGTGAAAACAGTTTTTGGTTCTTTCACAAGGAGGAAGTTAGTTTTAGGGAGGGACTACTATTAACCTTGTTTTCAAGTTAAACTCTAAACCAAATTCTTCCCAAAGTTAGTTTGGTCTACACCCAGGAATGACCAAGCACAGCTTGGAAGTCAGAAACGAACTGGAGTCAACTGTCTGATTAATCTTACAGTTATAATTCTGCAAAGGTGTTTTCAGTCACTCTTTAGTTTCTGGCTTGAGCAACTGAATGAGTGGATGTACCGTATTACTGACCTATTGAAAACTTGGAACAAGATTAGTGGGAAAATGAAGAATTCCGGGTCCATGAGGGGGCGTAGCTTTAAGGGCAAGAATTTCCCCGGCGCCGTGCCCCCTCCCATCTCTCTCCATCCGGGAGATTCAACGGTTTATGTTTGAATTTCGCGGGCGTGGGAAAAAACTAAAAGTCAATCACTCCAGCGGAAGTTCTAAGGAACTCCTTTCATTGGCCCAGAGTCTTGGAGAAGGTGGGGTTTCTCCCAGGATAAAAGTTCGTGCTCCCTCACCTGTGTGCAGGGGATTTCCAGCTTTCTGGAATCCCCTCCCACACGGTGGGCGCTCCCGCCGGGATTTCCCCTCTGGAATCCCC
>CAUYQU010018062.1:0-20108 GCA_963574635.1 Cheracebus regulus | reverse complement strand
CGGCAGGC
The DNA here is from genome assembly GCA_963574635.1 of Cheracebus regulus. NCBI lineage: Eukaryota > Metazoa > Chordata > Mammalia > Primates > Pitheciidae > Cheracebus > Cheracebus regulus. Next base: position 20,100 of record CAUYQU010018062.1, on the reverse strand, counting down.
ATCAAAACACACTGCCTTGTGTGTAGCTATGCAACACTTCTGCATTTTATTCACATTTACCCCAGAATATAAAGTTCAATAATATATATATATATATATATATATATATATATATATATATATATATATGTTTTGCAACTTAGTCAATTAGGATTTTTTTTTTTTTTTTTTGGAGGAGCAAGGTATATGACTGGCTTTTAATTGCTCCTTATTAATTCATGGGCTAGTTGTAATTTTTCTCCCTTCAGAGGTTACTGTTTTACTTAAATTGGTTTTCAAAAGAGCTACAGTGGCTAATATCCAAAAAAACTTTTACAAATCTTTAAATCTTAGCAGAGAATTACACTTTGGGATGGATGTTGCTTGTAAACAAAGAATACATGAATTTTTACTATGGGACACCTGCGGAGAGCAGCAGCCAGAGTCCTGGGACAGTAGCTGCGCTGGCCCCACCCAGGTGCTCCTCCCTGCTTTACACTTGTGCTGCTCACTTCCCTTCCCTGGCTGCAGTTGATCGCCTTGGGTGGAGCCTTTTCTCTCCCTCTGCTTTTTTTCCCTTTCACTTAGCCAGGCGTCTTCGGCCTGAAATGTTTTTTCTTATCTTTTCGTAAACATACACCTGATTTCCCTGCTGATTATTAATTATTGGGCAGGCTAAGAGTTTCTTTTGTAATGCTGCTTGCTTAAAACAAGCTCCTATAGCTGTAGCGTTTCCTTTGTACCGTTTCCCATTCGTTAGCTGCCTCTGTGCATGATTTCTCCCCATTTGTTCCCAGAGCTTTAAGTCCAGTGTGCTCTTTTCCGAGAACCATGGGGCGTGGGAAACGGCAGCTTGAATTATGTTTTATAATGGGCCCTGATACTGTTTCTGTTGTGCTACTAACTGCTGTCCTGTGGTAAATTCCTAGCCTGAAACAATGCCTCCTGAGCTTGCTAATCCCCAGTGGGAACCACTGACTTACTTCTTAACCTGATCGCAGTCCTCTTTACTCTCTGGTCTCAATAGGTCTGCCATTTCTTCTTTCCTTCTTCTCAGTGATGATCACATTCGTTCACTCCGCTTTTGAGCACCTGCTGTGATGGGTATCATGTTGCTGCTCCTCACACCGGGCTTCCTCAAACGGGTCACCACTTGTGCCCTCCATCATGTCGGGGTCACCAACTGAGATGTGGGACACCATCTGTGGAAGTCTGACCTGCAGACCCTGACTCAAGGACGAATGAATGGATGCACTTTTACAGCATTACAGTGTTTCAAGGGAGCTAGGGATGGCCATTGGCTGCTTTCAGAGGGGAAAATGCAACCAATCCACTTACATTCCCTGTTCATTCACACATTTATTTCCTAGACATTACAATAGAGGTTCTAAGTTAACACACTTCTGGATAATTAACATGGTTAAGAGAATGGTTTTATGACTGATAAAAGCTTTTTGTTTTGGGCCCCAGAGTAAACGTAATTAACAGGTAATTCCCCTTTGATCCTTCCAGAGAGATCACCCAGCACAAAATAAACATGAGTAAACACAAATAAAAAAGAAATTAAAAAAAAAAAAACATGAGTAAACAGACTGGAGACAAATGCGTGTGGGGTAAGGCCTTTTGATCAGTCTCTAATCTCCTTCTGTGCTAATATTAATGAGGCAGCTGCCTTCAACCTGCCTCAATAAAACCTTTTGGGCTTCCAAAAGGTTTGAGATTACGATCTATATCTTTCCCTAAATATTTTTTGTAATATTTTGCCACTCCCTCTCCCAGTGAATAGCAACAATTTATGTTCCTCTCTAAACTGGTTATTCTAGTAAGCAACTCCTCTAACCTTTTGTCAAGGTTCTTAGCTTCTTTGCATTACAACATGCTCCATTAGCTCATCATAGCTTTTTATTATCCAGCTTCTGAAACCTACTTCTCTCACTTTGTTGATTTGGTCCTCTGTCCAGATCTGCACCCTTGATAAAGAGATGCTGCAATCATTTGGAGGAGAAGAGGCACACTGGCCTTTTGGATTTTCAGTGTTTTTTCATTGATTCTTTCTCATGTTCGTGAGTTTGTCTAGTTCCACTCTCTGAGACTGTTGACTCTTTGATGAGGTTTTTGTGGAGGCCTTTTTTGTTGTTATTGTTGATGATGATGTTTTCACATTCTGCTTGGTTGTTTTCCTTTTTTAAATTTTTTTGTTTTTCTTCTCATTTTAATTAATTAATTTATTTTTATATCTTGATTTCTGGGATACAAGTGCAGAACATGCAGGTTTGTTACATAGGTATGCGCATGCCATGGTGGTTTGCTGCACCCATCAACCCCTCATCTACATTAGGTATTTCCCTTGCCCCCCACCCAATGACAGGACTGGGTGGGTGATAATCCCCTCCCTGTGTCCATGTGATTGCATTGATCAACTCCCACTTATAAGTGAGAAACTGCAGTGTTTGGTTTTCTGTTCCTGTGTTAGTTGCTGAGAATGATGGTTTCCAGCTTTATCCATGTCTGCAAGGAACACGAACTCATCCTTTTCTATGGCTGCATAGTATTCCATGGTGTATACGTGCCATATTTTTATTAACCAGACTGTCATTCATGGGCATTTTGGTTGGTTCCAAGTCTTTGCTATTGTGAACAGTGCTGCAATAAACAGGTGTGCATGTGTGTTTATAGTAGAATGATTTATAATTCTTTGGGTATATACCCAGTAATGGGATTGCTGGGTCAAATGGTAGCTCTGGTTCCAGATTCTTGAGGAATCGCCACACTGTCTTCCACAATGGTCAAACTAATTTACACTCCCACCAACAGTGTAAAAGTGTTCCTATTTCTCCACATCCTCTCCGGCATCTGTTGTTTCCTGACTTTTTAATGATCTCCATTCTAACTGGCATGAGATGGTATCTCACTGTGGTTTTGATTTGCATTTCTCCAATGACCAGTGATGATGAGCTTTTTTTTTTTTTCATGTTTGTTGACCACACAAATATCTTCTTTCGAGAACTGTCTCTTCATCTCCATTACCCACTTTTGGATGGGATTGTTTGTCTTTTCCTCGTAAATTTGTTTAAGTTCCTTGTAGATTCTGGATATTAGCCCTTTATCAGATTGATAGATTGCAAAAATTTTCTCCCATTCTGTAGGTTGCCTGTTCACTTGGATAATAGTTTCTTTTGCTTTGCAGAAACTCTTTAGTTTAATTAGATCCCATTTGTCAATTTTGGTTTTTGTTGCCATTGCTTTTGATATTTTAGTCATGAAGTCTTTGCCCATACCTAGGTCCTGAATGGCATTGCCTAGGTTGTCTTCTAGGGTTTTTATGGTTTTAAGTCTTATGTTTAAGTCTTTAATCCATCTTGAGTTAATTTTTATATAATGTGTAAGACAGGGGTCCAGTTTCAGTTTTCTGCATATGGGTAGCCAGTTTTCTCAACACCATTTATTAAATAGGGAATCCTTTTCCTATTGCTTATTTTCCTCAATTTCATGGAAAATCAAATGTTTGTAGATGTGTGGCATTATTTCTGAGACCTCTGTTCTGTTCCATTGGTCTATATATCTGTTTTGGTACCAGTACTATGCTGTTTTTGTTACCATGAGCTTGTAGTATAATTAGAAGTCAGGTAGCGTCATGCCTCCAGCTTTTTTTTTTCCTTAGAATTTTCTTGGCTGTATTTGCATGTTTTTGGTTCCATATAAAATTCAAAGTAGTTTTTTCTAATTCTGTGAAGAAAGTTAATGGTACTTTGATGGGAATAGCATTGAATCTATAAATTACCTTGGGCAGTATGGCCATTTTCATGATATTGATTCTTCCTGTTCATGAGCATGGAATGTTTTTCCATTTGTTTGTGTCCTCTCTTACTTCCTTGAGCAGTGGTTTGTAGTTCTCCTTGAAGAGGTCCTTCACATCTTTTGTAAGTTGTATTCCTAGGTATTGATTTCTCTTTGTAGCAATTATGAATGGGAGTTCATTCATGATTTGGCTCTCTGCTTGTTTATTATTGGTGTATAGGAATGTTTGTGATTTTTGCACATTGATTTTGTATCCTGAGACTTTGCCAAACTTGCTTATCAGCTTAAGGAGATTTGGAGCTGAGATGATGGGGTTTTCTAAATATACAATTATGTCATCTGCAAACAGAGACAATTTGACTTCCTCTTTTCCTATTTGAGTACCCTTTATTTCTTTCTTTTGCTTCATTGCCCTGGTCAGAGAGGGCATTCTTGTCTTGTGCCAGTTTTCGAAGGGAAAGTTTCCAGCTTTTGCCCATTCAGTATGATATTGGATATAGGTTTGTTATAAATAGCTCTTATTATTTTGAGAATGGCTTCATCAATACCTAGTTTATTGAGAGTTTTTAGCATGAAAGGGTGCTGAATTTTATTGAAGGCCTTTTCTGCATCTATTGAGATAATCATGTGGTTTTTGTCATTGGTTCTGTTTATGTGATGAATTTTGTTTATTGATTTGGGTATGATGAACCACCCTTGTATCACAGGGATAAAGCTGACTTGATGGTGGTGGATAAGCTTTTTGATGTACCACTAGATCTGGTTTGCCAGCATTTTATTGAGGATTTTAGCATCAATGTTCATCAGGGATATTGGTCTGAAATTGTTGGGAGGAGGTCTTGACATGTGTGTGATGGAGTATATGTTGTTGCTGAGAGGCGACGCCAAGAAACACTGAGCCATCCTCAGGCAGGGAACTGCTAGAATAAGCAAGCAGTATGTACAGGTCATACATTAGTTAGACCAGCTCCCAAAACACACGATATTTGACCTTGTCCTCATTGCTGACTCACAAACAGTGCTTTCTAGCCTATTTCTATTTTAGTAGTGAACAGGCACTATCTGCCTGTTTAGTCTATCTTTATTCTATGAAAAAACACTGAGCACCTGCTTATTAAAAATAATCACTTGTTCACAAAGAATAAATACATGGGTCAGTGTCTGCTCTGGGTTGTCAGCTGGTAAATGCTCTCAGACCCCTGGCGTCCCACTCAGATCCCACTTTTGCACTCTATCTTTGTTTCTGTTTCTTGATTCCTTCAGCACTGCCTGGGCTGGGATCTCCATGACTGAGCTGGTCTCGGCATGAAATTTTCTCAGTTGTGTCTCTGCCAGGTTTTGGTATCAGGATAATGCTGGCCTCATAAAATGAGTTAGTGAGGAGTCCCTCTTTTTCTATTGTTTGGAATAGTTTCAGAAGGAATAGTACCAGCTCTTCTTTGTACTTCTGTTAGAATTAGGCTGTGAATCTGTATGGTCCTGGGCTTCTTTTGGTTGGTAGGGTATTAATTACTGCCTCAATTTCAGAACTTGTTATTGGTCAATTCAGGGATTTGACTTCCTCCTGGTTCAGTCTTGGGAAGATATATGTGTCCAGGAATTTATCCATTTCTTCTAGATTTTCTAGTTCATTTGTATAGAGGTATTTATATTATTCTCTGATGGTAGTTTTGTATTTCTGTGCAATCAATGGTGATATCCCCTTTATCATTTTTTATTGTGTCTATTTGATTCTTCTCTCTCTCTCTTTTTTTTATTAGTCTGACTAGCGGTCTATCTATTTTGTTAATCTCTTTGAAAAACCATCTCCTGAATTCATTGATTTTTTTGAAGTGTTTTTCATGTCTCTATCTCCTTCAGTTCTGCTCTGATCTTAGTTATTTTTTGTCTTCTGCTAGCTTTTGAATTTGTTTACTCTTGCTTCTCTGGTTCCTTTAGTGTGATGTTTAAGTGTTGGTTTTAGATCTTTCCTGCTTTCTCCTGTGGGCACTTAGGGCTATAAATTTCCCCCTAAACACTGCTTTAGCTGTGTCACCAGCAATTCTCATACATTGTGTCTTTGTTCTCATTGGTTTCAAATAACTTATTTATTTCTGCCTTAATGTCATCATTTACTCAGGAGCAGGTTGTTCAGTTTCCATGTAGTCATGTGGTTTTGAATGAGTTTCTTAATCCTGATTTCTAATGTGATTGTACTATGGTCAGAGACTGTTTGTTATGACTTCCATTCTTTTGCATTTGCTGAGGAGTGTTTCAATTATGTGGTCAATTTTAGAGTAAGTGTAATGTGGTGCTAAGAACAGTGTACATTCTGTTGATTTGTGGTGGAGAGTTCTGTAGATGTCCATTGCATCTAATTGGTCCAGAGCTGAGTTCACGTCCTGAATATCCTTGTTAATTTCCTGTTTCATTGATCAGTCTAATATTGACAGTGGGATGTTAAAGTCTCCCACTATTATTGTGTGGGAGTCTAAGTCTGTTTGTAGGTCTCTAAGAACTTGATTTATAAATCTTGGTGCTCCTGTATTGGGTGCATATAAATTTAGGATAGTAAGCTCTTGTTGTTGTACTGATGCTTTTATCATTATGTAATGCCCTTCTTTATCTCTTTTGATCTTTATTGGTTTAACATCTGTTTTACCATTTTACCAGAGACTAGGCTTGCAACCCCTGTTTTTTTTTGTTTTTGTTTTTGTTTTGCTTTTCATTTGCTTGGTAAATATTCCTCCATCCCTTTATTTTGAGGCTATGTGTCTTTGCAAGTGAGATGGGTCTCCTGAATACAGTACTCTGATTCTGTATTCAATTTGCCAGTCTGTGTCTTTTAATTCAGGCATTTAACCCGTTTACATTTAAAGTTTATATTGTTATGTGTGAGTTTGATCCTTTCATTATGATGCTAGCTGTTTATTTTGCCAGTTAGTTGATGCAGTTTTTTCATAGAGTCAATCCCTTTTACAATTGGGTATGCTTTTGCAGTGGCTGGTACCAGTTTTTCCTTTCAATATTTGGTGCTTCCTTCAGAAACTCTTGTATGGCAGTCCTGTTGGCGACAACATTTCTCAGCATTTGCTTCTCTGTAAAGATTTTATTTCTCGTTCACTTATGAAGTTTTGTTTGACTGAATATGAAATTCTGGTTTGAAAATTCTTTTCTTTAAGAATGTTGAATATTGGCCCTCACTCTCTTCTGGCTTGTAGGGTTTCTGCAGAGAGATCTGCTGTTAGTCTGATGAGCTTCACTTTATGGGTAACCTGACCTTTCTGTCTGGCAGCCTGTAACATTTTTTCCTTCATTTCAAGCTTGACGATTATGTGTCTTGGGGTTGCTCTTCTCGAGGAGTATTTTTGTTGTGTTCTTTGTATTTCCTGAATTTGAATGTTGGCCTGTTTTGCTAGGTTTTGGAAGTTCTCCTAGATAACACCCTAAAGAGTGTTTTCCAACTTGGTTCGATTCTCCCCATCACTTTCAGGTATACCAATCAACGTAGGTTTGGTCTTTTTACATAGTCCCATATTTCTTGGAGGCTTTGTTAATTTATTTTCATTCTTTTTTCTCTAATCTTTTCTTCATCCTTAATTCATTAATTGATCTTCAATCTCCGATATCCTTTCTTCTGCTTGATTGATTTGGCTATTGATACTTGTGTATGTTTCATGAAGTTCTCGTGCTGTGTTTATCAACTTCATCAGGTCATTTATGTTCTTCTCTAAACTGGTTATTCTAGTTGCCAATCCTCTAACCTCTTATCAATGTTCTTAGCTTCTTTGTATTGGGTTAGAATATGCTCCTTTAGCTCAGAAGAGTTTGTTATTACCCACCTTCTAAAGCCTATTTCTGTCAATTCATCAAACTCTCCATCTAGTTTTGTTCTCTTGCTGGAGAGGAGTTGTGATCCTTTGGAGAAGAAGAAGGCTTCTAGTTTCAAGAATTTTCAGTCTTTTTACAGTGGTTTTTCCTCATCTTCGTGGATTTATCTATCTTTGGTCTTTGATGTTTGTGACTTTTGGTTGGGGTTTCTGTGTGGACATCTTTTTTGTTGATGTTGATGCTGATTCCCTTCTGTTTGTTAGTTTTCCTTCTAACTGTCAGGCTCCTATGCTACAGGTCTGCTGGTGTTTGCTGGAGGTCCCTTCCAGATCCTCTTTGTCTGGGTATCACCAGTGGAGACTGCAGAACAGAAAAGATTGCTTCCTGTGCCTTTCTCCGGAAGCTTCACCTTAGAGAGGCACCTGCCGTATGCCAGCTCTAGCCCTCCTGTATGAGATGTCTGTCTACCCTTACTGGGAGGTCGCTCCCAGTCAGGAGGCACACGGTTAGGGAACCACTTGAGGAGGCAGTCTGTTTCTTAGCAGAGTTCAAGCACTGTGCTCTGAAATCCACTGCTCTCTTCAGAGCCGGCAGGCAGGAATATTTAAGTTGGCTGAAGCTGTGCCCACAACTGCCCCTTCCCCCAGGTGCTTTGTCCCAGCAAAATGGAAATTTTATCTTTAAACCCCTGACTGGGGCTGCTGCTTTACTTTCAGAGATGCTCTGTGCAGAGAGAAGGAATCTAGGCAGGCAGTCTGGCTACAGTGGCTTTGCCAAGCTCTGGGGGGTTCTGCCCAGTTCAAACTTCCAGGTGGATTTGTTTGTATTGTGAGGGGGAAACCACTTACTCAAGCCTCAGCAACAGTGAATGCCCTGCCCCCACCAAGCGTGAGTGTCCCAGGTTGACTTCAGACTGCTGTGCTGGCAATGAGAATTTCAAGCCAGTGGATCTTAGCTTGCTGGGCTCCATCTGAGTGACATTGCTGAGCTAGACCACTTGGCTCCCTGGCTTCAGCCCCCTTTCCAGGGGAGTTAACGGTTCTGTCTCACTGGCATTCCAGGTGCCACTGGGGTATGAAAAAAATACTTCTGCACCTAGCTTGGTGTCTGCCCAAATGGCTGCTCAATTTTGTGCTTGAAACCCAGGGCCCTGGTGGTGTAGGCACCTGAGGGAATTTCCTGGTCTGTGGGTTGTGAAGACTGTGGGAAAAGCATAGTATCTGGGCCAGAAAGCACCATTCCTCATGGCACAGTCCCTCACAGCTTCCATTGGCTAGGGGGTGGGGAGTTCCCCATCCCCTTGTGCTTCCTGTGTGAGGTGATCCCCCACCCTGCTTCAGTTAGCCCTTTGTGCACTGTACCCACTGTCTAACCAGTCCCAATGAGATAAGGATGTACCCCAGTTGGAAATGCAGAAATCGCCTACCTTCTGTGTTGATCTCGCTGTGGGCTGCAGACTGGCACTGTTCCTATTCATCTATCTTCTTTTTTTTTTCTTTCAATAGTCAGGACCCTCTTCTTTAGGGCTGCTGCAGTTTGCTGGGGGTTCACTTCAGGCTCTATTCATCTGATTAGCTCCTGTGCCTGGACATGTAATGCAAGGAGGCTAGAGAGCCTGCTCCTTCTTCTGCGAGCTATGACCTCAAGAGACATCAACCTGATGCCAGTAGGATTACTGCTGTATAGGGTGTCTGACAACCCCCTGTTGGAGGGTCTCACCCAATTGGGTGGCAGGGAGAGCAGGACCCGTTTAACAAAGCACTTTATCCCTTGGTGGAGAGGGTGTGTTTTGCTGGAGGAAACCCATTGTCTGGGCTGCCCAGATTCCGCAGAACTACCAGGAGGAGAGGCTAAATCTGCTGGTCTGCAGAGACTGTGGCCACCCCTCCCGCTAGAGGCTTAGGCCCAGAGACATCTGAATTCTGTCCCTGAGCCTCTGGGGCTGGAGTTACTGGAGATCCTGCAGGGAAGCCCCACCCATTGAAGAACGATGGGTCAGGGTTAGGCCTGAAGAGGCACTCTGGATGCAGACTGCAACAGCTGGTGTGTTGGGCTGTGGGAACAAATCTTGGGACCAAGCTGTCTAGCCTCCCTGGCTCCAGCAGGTGAAAAGTGCAGCCTGGAGCTATCAAATGGGTGCCTCCTTTCTCCCACCCAGGGGACCTTAGTGTGTTAGGCAATTGTGAGTACCAGTACTGGCTGCGGACACTCCCCCAAGGAGCTCAAGGGGCTTAGAAAGCAGGCATCCGCAGCCTGCGCTGGTTTCCCCTCCCACTGGGAGTTCAGTAGCCTTAATCAGATTCAAGCTTAGAGGCTGTAAGTATCTGCACATTTCCAGCTTGGTATGCTAGGCTCTGGTGGCATGAGTTTAGAAGTGGGATCTACCTATCTATGGGTTGGACAGTTCCATGGAAAAAAGACAGTTCCCTCAGCTGCATAGCATGCTCACTCACCGCCTGCCTTGGCTGGCAGGAGGGGGTTACCCTTCCTCATGTGGTGATAAGATGGTTCACCACACCACACTGCTCTTTCCTCTCTCCGTGGGTCATGCCAGCCTTCTAGTCAATTTTGATGATAGAACCTATATACCTTGGCTGCCTGTGAAGGCTTCATATGCTTATTATGGTTTTTTTGATGGGCGCCTCTGAGTGCCTTCACTTCTAGTAGACCATCTTGGCCCCGCATCTCTATATGAATTTTTTATGTTGAGATATATTTATTCTATCTTGAGTTTTTTGAGGGTTTTAAAAATCATGGATGGATGTTGCATGATAAATAATCTTTCTAATATATTGTTGAATTTGGGGTGCTAATATTTTGTTGAGCCTTTTAAATCAATATTTTTCAGTGATGTTGGCCTGTGGTTTTTGATCTGTCTTTGTCTGGTTTTGACATCAGAATAATATTGGCCTCATAGAATGAGTTGAGAGGTATTTTCTTCTCTTCCATTTTTTTTCAAATAGTTTGAGAAGGATTTATGTAATATTAGTTCTTTCTTAAATGTTTGATAGAGCTCAGCAGTGAAGCCATAAGGTCTTAGGCTTTTATTTACTGGAAGACATTTTATTATGACTTTGATCTTGTTACTTGTTATTGATCTGTTCAGATCATAGATTTCTTCTCTGCTCAATCTTGGTGCATTGTATATATCCCCCAAATTTTTCCATGTCCTCAACATTTTCCAATTTATTGGCATATTTTTGCTCATAGTAGCCACTAATGATGATTTGAATTTCTGCAGTATAAACTGTAATGTCTCCTATTTAATTTCTAATTTGTTTATGTGGATATTCTGAAGTTTTTTCTTATTTAGTCTGGCTAAAGATTTTTCAATTTTGTGTAGCTTTTAAAAAACACAACTTTTTATTCTGTTGATTTTTTTGTATTTTTGATCTCAGTATCATTTATTTCTGCTCTGATCTTTATTATTCCTTTTGGGCTCTTGTTATTACTCTCTAGTTTTATTCTTTTGTGGTCAGAGAAGATGCTTGATATTGTTTCCATTTTTTGAATGTTTAAAGACTTGTGTGACCTAACATTATGATGTATCCTTGAGAATGATTCATATGCTTGGAAAAGAATTTATATTCTGCAACTCCTGGATAAAATGTTCTGTAAGCATCTATTAGATTCATTTGGTCTATGGTGCAGATTAATCTGAAGTTTTTTGTTGATTTTCTGTCTGGAAGATATGTCTAATGCTGAAAGTGCATTGTAAGTCTCCTGCTCATATTTTATTGGGGTCTAGCTCTCTTTTTAACTCTAATAATATTGCTGTTATATATCTAGGTGCTCCTGTAATCAGCATATATTTTTTAAATTGTTATATATCATTGCTGGATTGACCCCTTTATCATTATAAAATGACCTTCTTTGTCTCTTCTTGAGTTTCTGTCTTGAAATCTATTTTATCTGATGTAAGTATAGTGAATTCTGCTCTTGTTTTGTTTCCATTTTCATGAAATATCTTTTTTCATCCCTTTATTTTTGGTCTATGTGTGTTTTTATAGGTGGAGTGTGTTTCCTGTAGGCAACAGGTCAATGGGTCTTGTTTTTTCTCATCCATTCATCTAGTCTATGTCTTTTGATGGGAGAGCTTAGTTCATTTACATTTAATGCTATTATTCATAAATAAGAAACTACTCCTGCCATTTTGTTATTTTCCTGTTGTTTGGTGGTCTTCTCTTCTTTCTTTCTTTCATTCCTGTCTTTTGCTAGTGAAGATGATTTCCTCTGGTGATATAATTTAGTCTCTCAGTTTTTTGTTTGTTTGTTCGTTTTTTGTCTATATCGTATGTTTTTTGGTTTGAGGTTACCATGAGGTTTGCAAATACTATCTTATAACTCATTATTTTAACCTGATAACAACACAACACTATTTAGTCAAACAACTAATCAAAAAGAAAACTAATAAAAACTCATCTTGACTTAATTCCCCAACTTTTTTTTGTTTCTATTTCTTATTGTACTGATTATGCCTTGAGAAGTTATTGTAGTTATTATTTTTAATTGGTTCATTGTTTAGTCTTTCTACTTAGGATAAGAGTAATTTATGCACCACAGTTACAGTGTTATAATATTCTCTGTTTTTCTGTATACTTACTATTACCGGGAAATTTTGTACCTTCTGGGGATTATTTGTTGCTCATTAATGTTCTTTCTTTCCAATTGAAATACTCCCTTTAGCATTTCCTGTAAGATGGATCTGGTATTGATGAAATCCCTCAGCTTTTATTTGTCTGGGAAAGTCTTTATTCCTTTTTTATGCTTTAAGAATATTTTACCAGATACACTAATGTAGGATAAAAGTTGTTTTTTTTTTTTTCCTTTAGCACTTTAAATATATCATGCCTCTCTCTCCTGGCCTGTAAAGTTTCCACTTAAAAGCCTGTTGCCAGATGTATTGGAGTGCCACTGTGCTATTTGTTTCTTTTCTCTTGTTGCCTTTAGAATCCTTTCTTTACCATTGACCTTTTAGAGTTTCATTATTAAATTCCTTGAGGTAGTCTTCTTTGGATTAAATCTGCTTGGTGTTCTATAAGCTTCTAGTACTTGGATATTGATATCTTTCTGTAAGTTTAGGAGGTTCTCTGTTATTATCCCTTTAAATAAATTTTCTACCCCTATCTCTTTCTCTACCTCCTCTTGAAGGCCAACAACTCTTAGACTTGCCCCTTTGAGACTATTTTCTAGCTCCTATAGGTCTGCTTTACTGTTTTTAATGCTTTTTTCTTTTGTGTCTTTTGACTGTGTATATTCAAATAGTCTTTGTTCAAGCTCACTAATTCTTACTTGTGTTTGATCCATTCTGCTCTTAAAGGACTCACATGCATTCTTCAGTATGTCAGTTACATTTTTCAGCTTGAGTATTTCTGCTAGATTATTTTTAATTATTTCACTCTCTTTGTTAATTTTTTTCTGATAAAATTATGAATTCCTTCTCTGTGTTATCCTGAATTTCTATGATATTTTGAATTCTCTGTCTGAAAGGTCTCATATCTCTGTTTCTCCAGGATTGGTCCCTGGTGGTTTATTTAGTTCATTTGGTGAAGTCATGTTTTCCTGGATGGCGTTGATGTGAGTAGATGTTCTTCTGTGTCTAGGCATTGAAGAGTTAGGTATTCATTTTAGTCTTTCCTATCTGGGCTTATTTGTAGCCAGTCTTCTTGGGAAGGTTTTCCAGATATTTGGAAAGAGTTCACTGTGGTGATCTAAGTTATTTTATTTATTTATTTATTTATTGAGATGAAGTTTTGCTCTTGTTACCCAGGCTGAAGTGCAGTGGCATGATCTCACCTAACTGCAACATCCACCTCCCAGGTTCAAGCAATTCTCCTGCCTCAGGCTCCCAAGTAGTTGGGATTACAGGCACCTGCCACCAAGCCCAGCTAATTTTTGTATTTTAGTAGAGATGGGGTTTCACCATGTTGGCAAGGCTGGTCTCAAACTCCTGACCTCAGGTGATCCACCTGCCTCAGCCTCCCAAAGTGCTGAGATTACAAGCGTGAGCCACTGCACCTGGTTGGTCTAAACCATTTCTTCTTTAGGAGACACCCAAAGTTCAGTAACACTGTGGTTCATGCAGACTTGTAGAGGTACCACCTTGATGATCTTGAACATGATCCAGGAGAATTTTCTGGATTACCAGGCAAAGACTCTTGTTTTCTTCCGTCACTTTCTCCCAACTTTAGTGTCTTTCTCTGTTCTTAACTATTAAAGCTGGAAGTTGAGTGACACAATCATTCCTGTGGCCACCACCACTATGCCTGCACTGGTTAGACCTGAAGCCAGCACAGCACTGGGTCTCACCCAAGGCCTGCTGTAACCAATCCCTGGCTACTGCCTATGTTTGATTAAGGCCTTGGGGCTCTACAATCAGCAGGTGGCAAAGTTAGCCTGGCTTTTGTTCTTCTTTTTAGGGTGGTGAGGTCACTCAAGCCCTGGTTGCATTCAGAAATGTCATCCAGTACTCAGGGACTAGAGTAAAAAACCTTAGAAGTCTACCTGATATTCTATTGCATTGCAGCTGAGTTGGCACTCAAAACACATGACACAGTTTTTCTCACTCTTCCCTCCCCTTTCCAAAGGCAGAGAGCCTCACCCCATAGCCGCTATCACCCCGACCATGACGAGTGCTGCTAGACTACCACTGATGTTTTCTGAAGACCCAGAGACTCTGAATTCACCTTTTGGTGAATGCTGCCTGGCCTGGGATTTATCTTTCAGGGTCAGTGGGCCCCCCTATGGCTTAGGGCAGTTCCAGAAACATCATCCAAGAGTCAGGTCCTGGAACTGGGGACCTCAAGAGCCCACACAGTGCTCTACCCCACAGTGATGGTGTTGGGACCTAATGCCCAGATGCAGTTGCCTTTACTTTTCCCTCTGCTTTTCTCAAGTAGAAGAACTGTCCCATAGCCACCACAGCTGGTAATGTGACTAGTCTCACCTTAAGCTAGCAGTCTCAGAGTCTCACCAAAGCTTTTGATGTAGTACCTTTGTATCACTGCTGGTTATTCAGTGCCCAAGGGCTCTTCCATTAGCAGATGGTTCTTTCCATGAATGCAGCAGTTTTCCTTCTGGCCCAGGAAGGACTGTCCTTGAATGCAGCAGTTTTCCTTCTGGCCCAGGGTGTGTCTAATCTGGAAGCTAGTGGCTGGAATGGAGGCCCTATGACTGGCTGGTGCCCTATCCTGCTGTGACTAAGGTGGTATCCAAGATGCAAGACAAAGTCATTCCCACTCTTTCCTCTTTATTGGAGCCATCAGCTGCACTACTCATAGTTGGAAGAAGGGTGATGTTAACAGTCCCTTAGCCACTCTGGGTGGTGTCTCAGTAGGTTATGCAACCCCCAAATCTATTGGCTTTAAGTCCAGTTCAGCACCAGGACTTTTCTAAGACTTGTAGTCCTTGTTGCCTAGACTGCTTTTCAAGTTTACGTAGAGCCCCAGAACATTTTAGCCCATGGTGACAACTCTTGCTGAATCTCAAGTTCTGACCACTGGGTTGGGTCATTTCCCTCTGGCTAGGGCTGGATTATACTCCCTCTGTGGGTGGGTGTCATTGAGCTCTGCCAGGTTTTGCTTTTAAATGTATCATGGCATCACTGACTTTAATGCAATATCTCACAATTCCTGCTCTCTCCCTCCCCCAAGTGCACAGTTTCCTTCTCTGTCATGCAGCCATTGCAGTAGTATGGAGGAAGAGTGGTGTGGGGATTCAAGACCATCTCTTTTACTTTCTTCAGTGCCTTTTTCAGTGAAATGAAGTTAAAAGCAGATACTATCAGGGCTCATCTGATTTTTGGTTCTTATGAAAGTGCTTTTTCCGTGCAGATAGTTGTTACATTAGTGCCTTTGCAGTGGCAATGATTGGTGAAGCCATGTATTTGGCCACCTTGCTGTGCCTCTCTCTCTTTTGGCCTTTTAAAATTGAGACATAAAAGTTGTATATCTTTATTGGGCACAATGTAACATTTTAATATATGTATAAATTGTGGAATAATTAAGTGGTGCTAATTAAAATACGTATCACCTCCATAGTTAACATGCTTGGTGTTGAGAATATTTAAAATCTACTCTCTTAGCAATTTGCAAGTATATGATACATTATTATTAACTATAGTCACCATGTTTTACAATAGATCTCCAGAATTTATTTCTCTTGTGTATTAGTTGGTCCTCACACTGCTAATAAAGATATACCTGAGACTGGGTAACTTATAAAGAAAAAGAAGCTTAACAGATTCATAGTTCCTTATGGCTGGGGAGGCCTCACAATCATGGCAGATGGACACAGACCAATGGAACAGAAGAGAGAGTCCAGAAATAAATGTGCATATTTACAGTTAACTGATTTTTGACAAAGGTGCTAAGAACACACAATGGAGAAAAGAACGATTTCTTTAAAAAAAATGGTGTTGCAAAAACTGGATATCCACATACATAAGGATGAAATTGGACTCATGTCATGCTTCATATACAAAAATCAACTGAAAATGAATTAAAGACTTAAATGTAAGACCTGAAACTGTAGAACTACTAGTAGATTGGTAGTTCTCGGTGTAATATTTGATCCTTCTTACATGCAAAACTATCCTGCTCTAAATTGTTCTATGACTCCCCATTGCCTTCAGAATAAGATAACTTTCAATGCCCTTGAAGATTTGGCTCTGTTTACCTCTACAACCTCAGCTGCCATCACTACCTTCCTCATGTCCTCTAACCCAAACATTCTTAAACTACTTGCAGGCTGCAAGAGTCTTGCTCCTTTTCATGCTCTATTGCTTTTGCCTACTCTTTCCTCAGCCTAGAATGTCTTAATAATCACATTGCTACTTCCTATTTGTACTTCAATATTCAATGGAGACCTGATATTCTCTCACCCTCTCTGCCCAGGACCGATTACTCAGAGGCTGTAGGCTGGTCTACCTAACCTCCAAATGGGCTTAATTCTGGATAAATCTTATGGTATGACTAATTTCTTATACCTCTCTCTTCCTAGTAAATTATATGGGTACATTTTTCCTAAGAAACTAAAAGGGATCAGAGTATGCTACTCCAAAACATGCCACTTTGGCATAAGAATTATTTTGAACTGAAAGCAATGGAGAAACACCAAACAGGAAAATCTACTTTCACTTTCTGTTTTTGTGCTTAAAGGCAGGACAAAAATTTCTGTTTGTGAAGGTATTCCTCTCTCCCCTGTCACATACCAAGAAGGGGAGAATAGCACTTAATCACTGAAGATAACTCTTACTAGATTCTTCTTACTGAGGATGACACTGACTTGAGTTTGCATAACAAAACTTACTAAATAGCCTTTAAGTTCCAGTATTTTCTTTCATATATTTACCTTCCCACAAATTACAACCCTGGAAGCCACAAACTCCTTTTCCTTTGTCTTATCACATGTCAACAACTCATTGCTTTTCTTAAAATGAAATATGTTTTCTCAGGCCTAACCACTTCTTTGGGGATTTCTTCTTTTCTGTAAAGCACCTCCCACTGTCACATAGGAAAAATATGCACATCAAAAAAATTTACAAGCCTTTTTTTCCATTAATCTGTGTTTCATCTATTTAACTTGCAGGAACCCAGGTACTAAACCTAAGAGGTAAGAGGAAAAAGTTTTTTCTTTCCCTACAAGACTTTATGAGTAAACTAGTAGCAGATATATGTAACATCTATGGAAGGTAAAAGCTTCTCTTTTATTATGGTTTATATGGTGTTGACATAGCCCAAACTTCTCCAAAGACTGATGTTCAAAGAATGGGTAGGGGTGATTTTGATATACATAATTTCCATTTTTTAGAGAATTGGGCATACTGAATCAAGACTGAGGAAGTCATTTTTGTTTTCACTATTATCTACTAATTATGTAATTATTTGCAAATTCCTATAAGCTATTATATTTCTTATCCTTCATCCTCTGAACAAGGGGAAAAATTAATCACATTCAAAGAAAAAACACAAGTCATTGGCTACAATTCAGAAACACATCAGGTTAACATACCCTAAACCTTTGTCACTAGCCTTGTTAAAAATTAGGATTTATATTTGGCAGACCTATGAATATGGGCCTGAGACCATATTCCATGTCTACACTAATTGAATTATCTCATAATCATGCCAATACTTAAAAAGGCTTCTCTCTCTCCTCTCGCAACCCTCAGAAATAAACTTGTAAGGAACTGGAAGGATTAATCAGAGGAAATCATTCATCCATATCAATCAAGAGATGTCATCTATAAAAAAGTGTTCTGAAGAAAAAGATAGACTGCCACCACAGTGGGAATAGACATACATACAGGTTTTTTTGATCACCCATACTACTATTAAGGTGAAAGATGAACTCAACTAGATTTATGCTTTTAATGTGAAGACAGTATCTCAAAAATAACAGAGACTCACACAAAGGACTTTGAAACTTAAATTTTGTAGAATACCTGACAATGGTAATTAACTTACCTGAAAAAGAGTTATTCTAATGAGCTTACTCAAATAGAAAGCTTTGATATCATATTCAGATTTTGTAATTTTTAAATTTATTCTTTTGTAGTTCTGATAATTGCTTTTCTTTGTAGTTTGCTATGGACTCGATGGCTATTTAATGATTGCAAATAGCATAGGGAAATGTAGACAGGGCAATGGCAATAATTTTAAAAACTGTAATGTTAATATAGACTGTTAATAAAAGGGAAAGCTATGGATGCAAAATGATCAAGCTTTCAAATTATAAGGGTAAGATGATCAAGTTTTGTCTAATCAGGAGGAGGAAGGCCAATTTCTTTCCACTCTCCTTTTTTTAGTGTGTCTCCTTGACATAATAAACCTAATAACATGCCCAGCCTTTGAATTTACAATGTAAGTTCATGGACCTTCTGACTCTTGAAACTGTAAATACATATCTCCAAAATGAACTCTCTAACAAGGTATACAGAAGAGAGTCATCAGGGTGTATATCTATTTGTCTCTTATGGAGAAAATTTTAATTATTTATTTGTATTTTTCTTTCTTCCCTTTACCACCTACATAAATTTGTGTGAAGTTGTGTGCAGATTTTATAGACATTTTCATTCTACCTTTATATATTTATAAACCTATAACACATACTCACTAATAAATTGTGTTGGAGGCCTTTTGTTGGCAGGATTGTTTTATTTCCCCCAATGAGCTCTGCTAATCTGCTGCAAAATGCTATGTGTGACCGACAGTTCACAATTACCCACCACAGTTTTCTCTGTAACATAGAAGTCAGTTACTTTGCAAAAAGTTATAATTACTATGTGAATAAATATTACTTAAGAGCAATATTTTTGTAGAAATGCAACTGTGTGAATATTTTTAGTTTTCAAGAAAAAGAGTAGTTTTGTCCTAAAGGAATATATTTTTGGTCTCCAAACCACTTTGCACTTGTCAAGTTTATTGAGGACCCAAGAGAGCTGCTTTTTGTGTTATAAGTATTGATATTTTACTGTCTTGAAAATTTAAACAGAAATAGTTTGCATCTACTTATCGGTTTATTTGTGGATAGCAATGATGAGTCATGAATGCAATTCATATTAGTAACATTTTAGTAATATTATGAAATTAGTCTTGACCTTGTGGATTCACTGAGATCAATCATAAAATAAATTATCAGTTTGTTTTAGAATATGAAAGACTTGAATGAAATACAAAACTTCAGAGTGAATTTCATGTATTTCGGTTTATAATACGTGAGTTTGAAAAGTTATGCAATGTGTCAAAATATTAGCAAAGTTTGTTCAATTTTGATGGCCTTGTTTTCTTGGTTACTGGTAAGTGCCTTCATCTATAATATAAAGGATTGTTGTTCAGTGTTATCTGACTAGAGAGCAAAGATACTGTGTTATTACCAGGATAACCTTCTATGGGATATATTGATTTTCTTATATCCCTGCTTATTTAAGCAAACAAAAGAAAGAGCTAATGTTTTTAATAGTCATGTTACCTTCTATATTATTTTTAACTGTTTTA
Source organism: Cheracebus regulus (assembly GCA_963574635.1). Lineage (NCBI taxonomy): Eukaryota > Metazoa > Chordata > Mammalia > Primates > Pitheciidae > Cheracebus > Cheracebus regulus. The sequence continues at coordinate 517 of CAUYQU010018062.1, read as the reverse complement.
CTGTCATTTTGATGAATAGCAAAGTACAGTTTCTCAGGCATTCATGATCCAATTCCTGCCGTAAGTGTTCAAATATGAAAATTTTTAATTTTCATCTTTTCAACATTGTATCCTAAATGTCAAATAAAGTAAAATAAAACTTTCACAGTATTTTTGCACATAAAACTCTTATTCTTTTACATCATAGAAAGAAAGGTGCTAGAAATAATAATGTTTTTTTTTTTAGAAAAAGAGAGAAAAGGAGAAAGAAAGAAAGAAACAGCAAAAGAAAGAAAAAAAAAGAATGAAAGAGAGAAAGAAAGAGGATGAGAAAGAGGGAGAGAGAATGGGATTCTTGTTTTATTGCCCAGGCTAGAAGGCAGTCTAAAAATGGGTTTTAAAAACCTCCTTTATGCCAATAATTGTGCTTAACAATGGAGACAGGAAGGAATAGGGGATGAAAATAACAAATAAGCAGCCAACCAATATTTTATTTAAACCTGTGAAATGCTATGCAATTGCTGGGGAGTGATTTACT
>CAUYQU010018060.1:0-14141 GCA_963574635.1 Cheracebus regulus | reverse complement strand
TGTCCCTACAAAGGACATAAACTCATTGCTTTTTATGGCTGCATAGTATTCCATGGTGTATATGTGCCACATTTTTCTTGTCCAGTCTATCATCGATGGGCATTTGGGTTGGTTCCAGGTCTTTGCTATTGTAAACAGTGCCACTATGAACATATGTGTGCACGTTCCTTTATAATAGAATGATTTATAATCCTTTGGGTATATATCCAGTAATGGGATTGCTGGGTCAAATGGAATTTCTATTTCTAGGTCCCTGAGGAAGCACCAAACTGTCTTTTACAATGGTTGAACTAATTTACACTCCCACCAACAGTGTAAAAGTGTTCCTATTTCTCCACATCCTCTCCAGCATCTGTTGTCTCCAGATTTTTTAATGATCGCCATTCTAACTGGCATGAAATAGTATCTCAATGTAGTTTTCATTTGCATTTCTCTAATGACCAGTGGTGATGAGCATTTTTTCATATGTTTGTTGGTATCATGTATGTCTTCTCTTGCAAAGTGTCTCTTCATAGCCTTCACCCATTTTTGAATGGGCTTGTTTTTTTTCTTGTAAATCTGTTTTAGCTCTTTGTAGATTCTGGATATCAGCCCTTTGTCAGATGGGCAGATTGCAAAAATTTGTTCCCATTCTGTTGGTTGCCAATTCACTCTAATGACCATTTCTTTTGCTGTGTAGAAGCTGTGGAGTTTGATTAGGTCCCATTTGTCTATTCTGGCTTTTGTTGCCAATGCTTTTGGTGTTTTAGTCATGAAGTCCTTTCCTACACCTATGTCCTGAATGGATTTGCCTAGGTTTTCTTCTAGGGTTTTTATGGTGTTAGGTCTTATGTTTAAGTCTTTAATCCATCTGGAGTTAACTTTAGTGTAAGGTGTCAGGAAGGGGTCCAGTTTCTGTTTTCTGCACATGGCTAGCCAGTTTTCCCAACACCATTTATTAAACAGGGACTCCTTTCTCACCCTCTTGTTTTATTGGAACCTGCAATTCTGCCTGGAGAAGGGTTGCCTCATGCTAATTTATCCTGATGTTTCTCCTCCTTCCTACATAGGGGCAGTCTTCCAATCCTTCCTACTTTTTAAGATGAGAAGAAAATATTCCTCTTCAGCCAACCATCTCTTTGGTTACCTTTCTGTAATGCCTTTATGCTGATGAAATGCGGTTATATTTTACTTAAGTTTAGGTATTGTCATTTGTCTCCTGCTGACTCATCATGCATTTTAGCCAGGATCCTGGTCTAAATTCCTATTATACAAAACCCTGAGCTCTCCTAATTTGCTTCTTGAAAACATAAATAATTAATAAAATTCTGGCCAGGCACAGTGACTCATGCCTGTAATGCCAGCATTCTGGGAGGCTGAGGTACATAGATCACTTGAGGCCAGGAGTTCAAGACCAGCCTGGCCAACATGGTAAAACCCCACCTCTATTATACGTACAAAAAAACTAACCAGGCAGGGTGGTGCACGCCTGTGATCCCAGCTACTCTGGGAGGCAGAAACTGCGTGAGCAGAGATCATAACACTGAACTCAAGGCTGAACAATAGAGTGAGACTCTATCTCAAAGAAAAATAATAATTTCTAGAATTCTTACGGTATAGGGGCAATGATAACAAATTGGAAGGTACATAACCATTTTTAAAATTTTTGTCATACCTCAGACCTCTTTAAACATTACCTACATTTAAAGAATTATTTAAGAGATAAACACAGGGGAAAATATTTGATTTTTGCTTTTGACCTGTGTCATCAAAGTAAGATGATTCTCCTTATTTCTGAAGAAGTATTCCAATTTTAAATAGAGTGGTAGGAGGAAAGAAGTGATTTTAGTGGGGATTTACCTTTTTCTTTGCACTGGTAAGTTATTTTTATGTTGATAAATGATTTACACTTTAATGGAACTGAGGTGTCATCTTCCATTTATATTATTTTACCTTCTTTTTTTACATATTTTTTACTACTAAGAAAGCTACAAGAGTTATTATTTGAGGAAACAATCCTATAATACCATTTTTAAAAAGTTAACAGTTTGTTCAAATATTCATGGGGAACCTTCCTACTTCTCAAATTTGAACAGACAACCTTAGGCAATGCTTAGTATTCATTTTTTGACAACTCATGTCCATTTCAACATTTTATTGTGAGATAGCTAGAAAATTAGTTGTAAGAGCAGAGAGGTAATTAGGTAGGTTGTATAAAATTTTTGACAGTTTTGACACTACTGATGTTTTCAGGAAAAAAAAACACATACATATCCTAGCTTGGAGTAAGTCTAGCTGAAAATTTGAATACATTTTTTAAACTAAAGATAGTTTTGAGTTTGAAATGATTGTAGATCTACATATATTTGTAAGAAATAATACAGAGAGAATGCCTGTCTGTACTCTTTGTCTGTTCTCCCCAGTGGTAACATTCTACGAAACTATGGAACAGTATCACAAGCAAGATATTGACCTTGATTCAGTAGACATACAGAATATTTTCATCAGCACAGGAATGTGACTATAAAAAAAATTTAAATTTTTTGAGGATTATTCTACCTCCAAGTTCTTTAGTACTAAATATTCTTACAAGTTCTTTAGTAGTAAATATTCTTACATCTAGACAAACTAAAGAAGATTTATAGGAAAAATGATTTGACTAGAGTCAACAAGCCTGAAATCATGTCTCAGCTCTGCCACTATAACTGATTTAATTATATTTGGAGAGTCAGAATGGTGGGACCTCAATGTATTCTTTTGAAGGGACTTAGTCTAAATCAGTGATTCTTAACTAGAATGAAAGTGAGGAATCTCCCCTGTTGGAGACTTGTGAGAATCTTGGGAGGAGACATTTTGCAGACACAGCCCAACTCTTTCCTCTTCTCCTCTACCACCTCCACAAACAAATTGTGATATTTGTTCCTAGACTTCTAAGATTTCCACTCTCTCATCTTCCACTGAGAATTGCTTGTGGAAACAATGTAATAAATTCCCAGCGAATCTCCAGGTACATTGTGTCAGCAACTAGTCTCAAGTGTTTCTAACATTCTTTTCAACTTTAAAATAATGATAAGTTTTATTTACAGAGAACATTGAAAATCTTTGTGCTTCACACCATCTAGCTGATGACTCATAAGAGTAGAGGAAAATGTGGTTAATCCATGAGCCAAGTTCCGAGTGGTACATGCAGAAGGCCTCCTCCAAGAGGGATTTGAGAGAAAGGAGATCTGAGGAAATCCAGTTCCACTAGGGAATGATCCCACAGAAATGGAATCTTCCAGCTCAAGAACCTGAAGCAATTGACTCACACTATATGAGAATTTGACCCTATCTGATACTACTTTCAAACATATTTGAGTATTTATAGTTTCTAATTTTGGAATACATAGATTTCTCTATAATTTTGATACCCTATCTCCAAAAAAGATTTATTGTAAAGTTAGAGCACAAAGAAAGAAAGATACAGTTGTGTTTTTACCATTATAATTGCTGCCTTAAGCATTACTTTCCGTGGTCTAGTTTAGGTTATTAAACCTCCTTAGTTTTATACTTCTGGTTAGTGCTGTCTCCCTGATTGTGGCAAATACAGGTTACCAATATGATTCTTTTCTATTTCTTTCCATAACGAGACAAAATATATGGCAAAAAGAGGAAAAAAATCTAGGATTCTAAATTATACACGTTATTCATATTGAAAGGTAGAAAAAACAATGAGCCTGAACTGAATATCAAACAAAAAGGTGAGAAAAGGAAATGGAAATAAAGTTTCTTTTGTATCCCATTAGGGATGATACATTAAAGAAAAATTGAGGATAGCTGAAAATAATACCTTCCTTCAAATGACAGCTAAACTAGCTCTTTGGACCTATACCACAACGAGTCAAGTCAAGGAGACAGAGCAGGTAGTGATAGGAGAAAGATGTTTCTTCATGTGTCAGCCCCAGGTTTAAAATAACTCAGAAGGTATAAAAGAAATTCCTTCCTCCAATACATGATTATTTGTGGGACACCTGATTGCCATTTAAGAGATATCGACAGTTAAAGGAAGGTGATCTAAATCTGGATAGCTCCCTTTTATGTCCAATCCGTGGATTCTATAAGGCAAATGACAAGGCTGTCTAGAGATGGAGTACATTGAACAAGGTCTAGATGAGGGAGCTGGGAGACTGTGAGACAGACCTGTTCCGTGCTTGAGAGCATAAGTGATGACTCATGGAAGGTGGAAAAAATTGTGCTCCATTTATGGGCCAGGCTCAGGGAGCTCCATGAAGACAGATCATTTGGTATTAATGATACAGTGATACTACAAAGAACAGGAGGTGTAGCCAGTTAGAACTGAAGTTAGGAACTGATTTGAATGAACCTGCATCTGAATCTGGATGCAAGAGCCTGTTGGGTATCAGATGCTAGCTTTGTCATAATCTTATCCCTGAATGGGTGCCAGATTGAGGAGTCTTTGGGATGGTTGATATTTCTTTTAAAAAGCCTGGTCTGTATAAAGATGTATCAACCACATGCAACCTCTTTAGCCTACCAGTCTATATTAATGGAATAGAAAAGATAATTTGCAGAGAAAAAGAGACAAGGGAAGCTACCAAGAATTAGCGAAATATAAAATGTATTCTTATCCCTTCCTCAATATAGGGGGAAACAAGGTTGTTCTGGTGTCATGTGTGGAAATTTTACACAAGCTATTTTAGGAGGGAAGTGGGTGGCTAGGTGATGAATGGATGGATGGATGATAGATGGATGGTGGATGAAGTGGGTATGTGTATTGAAAGAAGCTGCAACAGAGCACTGCCATCTGAAATCACTTGAGGTTATTATAAAGGTGGGGGGAAGAAAAGGGAAAGCCAGAAACCACAGGTGGAATTAGCAAAGCTGAGCCCAAGTCTGAACACATTGTGAGGAGGAAGCACCGTTACAGAGCTGATCCATTACCCATGGAAAGCCAGAAGCTCAGAACCATTAGCTGAGACCGTGCTCCTCCCAGGCAGGGACTCTCTGGTTGCCTGGGGAGATGATCTGAATTCACATAGGAATGGACATTGCCTCTTCCATGAGGATCATGAGAACATCACTAGATCCAAACCACAAGCCATTCTTATAAAAGATGGAGTAAATGGTTACATTGAATATAATCATAACTATAGTCAACCTGCAGCTCAGGGGTATGTACGAGTGCAAGTAAAGCTCTTTATCCTTGTGCTGAACATTTTTATTAAAATGTGTGAAAGAAAAACTGTTTTAAAAATAGGCCAGGCATGATGGCTGATGCCTATAATCCCAGCATTTTCAGAGGCCAAGGTGGGAAGAGTGCTTGAGGCCAGGAGTTCAAATCCACCCGCATGATCCAGTCACCTCCCACCAGGTCCCACCTCTGACACTGGGGATTACAGTTCAACATGAGATTTGGGTAGGGTCAATTATCCAAACTGTATCTGGTAGTTACGTAGCTGCAGTAGAGAAGAGGAGAAATCAACTCTCTTAATATTCTGGCTAGTTCTTACAGAAGAAAACAGGAATTAGTTTTGATATTGGAAGGAAAACCATAATAGAAGAAACAAGGCCTAAGGCTACCAATATTTTTAATGGGAAAAAAAGGAAGAAAGAATTAAGTAACTAACAAAAGTAGGAAATACGCAGCTCTTAGATCCATGATCCTTCAGTGCTCTTTGTACTTTTCATGGCTTTTCCCACATGAGCCATTCAACTCACCTGGACTGCTGTGCTCCACAGCCAGTTTCCATTTATTGACATTATACTCATCTTTCAAAGCATGGAGCAGATACGGCCCTTATTCCCAGCTACAAGTATTTGTCAAAAGCAGCTTTTTATAATGGTTATCTTCCAATGTGCTTTATTTTTCTTATCATGCTGTAAACTTTTTAAGACAAAAATCCAATGATCAAATCATCATTACCATTTATTACTTTTAATCTTCACCTGTCTACCTCCCCTCTGCTCGATCCCAGCCTCTCGTGTAGTATGTGCACAATAAATATTCATTGAATTATGAATGAATACCTAATATTGACATGCAAGGAGTTTCATGCCTCAGTTAAAACTCCCAGAAAATATGTTTCCAATCCCCAGTTAGAGCCAGTGTAGTAATAATGACAGTTTTTCAACAAATACTTAAATAACGTATTATTAAAGCAATTGCTGCTTTGGGTTGTTCATTATCAAAAATAAATAAATATTTTCTTTACTGCTAGAACAGTTTGATTTTGTGTAAATTTCTGTTCCTGTGTTTATTCTCCTGAAACCACAGCTTGCTGCTGGTTCATCTATTAGGCATTTGAAATGTTGAATTACTTTGCATTGCATTTGTTCTTATATTGTCTGGGCTCTGGTTGGCCTCCTAGGGTCGTCACACCATAATCTTAAACACAACATGTGCCTTGTGGCCCAGATGTTTTCCAAGAGAGAGTGCTGCAGCCAAGAAAAGCAAGATAGTATCTTGAATACCCAAAGGGATTGATATGACTAAAAAGCAACCGTAGAGCCAACTAGAGAGCTGTCCAAGAAAAAGTGAGACTATTATTTGTATAGTTGAGGTTTTTGTGATCAAATAGTAGAATTTGCAAAAGTTTCATGATAAGATCTTTTGCTTCACAGATTCTCATAATATCTGCTTTTGTAGTGTGGACTCCAGCGTTCAAGAGTTTGTAGATAAAACTAGGATCGTGGCAACAATAAAAGAAACCAAAAAAAAAAAAAAGAGAAAGAGTTCATGGACTGTGTATTGTTTCTTCGTAAATGTGACATGATAAAAATTACCTTTCTTTCTTAGTATTTGAAATAACACAAAGAATGAACAAAGATTGCTTCTGGAACTAAACTAGGACTGAGGCAATTGAACAAACGGCTGTTTGTTGTTGTTTCTGTTTTTTTTTTCTGACAGTATTTGCCTTTTATATTTTTGTGAAGAGCTGAGATACCTGCAGTTGTGCTTTTAAAAAATTGCTCTGTCTCCTTGCAGTGAGGTCTCTTTTTGGCTTACTTATTAACAAAGAAAGAATTACATATATACATATATTTAATGTAACGTATATATACACATGTATATACATACATGTACATGCAATATACATATATTTATACATGAAATATAAATTATATCTATATTTTCATTTCATGTACCTACTAGTTGGTTCACACCTTTTTCATAACCAATAATATAGCTTGTGGTTTTGAGTATGAAACCCAGACAAAGTATGGAATTTCACATACATGTCATGATAATGTCCTAGTCAGACTCAGTCCTACCTCTTGCTTCTGAAATGTGCTAGCTTCTGTTCTAGCACATTGCATGAATTGGATCATTGTCTGATTTAGAAGAGAGCAAACAGTAGGAAGCTACTTTGGTTCTGAGGATCAATCTAGGACTTCAGACCTATCTTAGGGAAAGCATTCTAGAATGTCCTTGCCCCTCCTGATAACACTTTGATACACCTTCAACTTTGAGATCATCGACTTAGTATTATCTTAAATGAGGGGGTCCAACAGAGCCAGCTGCCCCATGCTGAATGAGATCACAATGCTTTTCAAATTCAAATTTTTAAAGCATTTGATTCTGTTTTTTCCAAATGGAATCCTACTGTTTTGTATTTAAAACAATAAGACCAGATTTCCTCTTTTGAAGTAATTATAGAACCCCAAGAACCCCTAATTCCACTGGTCCCATGGTCTACTTCCCCGCAAAAGCCTCCCAGCCCCGCAGCAAGTGCCTGACCCCTGAGGCAGCTTCAGTGATTCCTCCACTCACCCAACACCATGTGAAAATGTCTGCTGTGCTCCAGCCAGACTGGTCCTATTATATTGCAAGTTTATCACGGCTGGACCATCCTCCAGAGATGTATGCTCTAAGGACAATGAAGGCCACTGCTAAGTACCTCCTGCTGTGTTCATTCCCAGAAGGGTGGGTAGTATAGCTGCAAGACACGGAGCCCAACATTTTAGGCCTTGCTCCATTTTCTCTAGACTTCAAAGCTGTGAGCCAGTGATAGTTTATAAAAGTCCAGGGCTCCAGAGAATTAAAATCACCACCTGTAGATCTCCCAGTGAAGATAAACTCCATGGGCATATAAAGAGAGCAAGAAAGATACACACATAGATTTTTTTTTCTTTTGAATATCAACGTAATCTTGAGCAGAATGATTCTTTATCAGGGTTCTTGGTGCTTAGGCTGTGCTGGTGATCACAAAGGAAAGAATTAGAAATTTAAGGTGATTTTATTGTATTCTATATTCTTAGTAGGAGTATCTGGCTGCTATCTAGGGAATCTCTTTTATGAGTTAATTTAGTGGGATTCTTCTTTTAGCTTTTTATATGAATATTTGGGTTGGTTTCTGCCTTGATAATTAAAAGCAAATTGTGTGTATCTTGTTTTCCCTAAAGAAAAGATGATATGGACTTTATCATTTCATCATCATCTTCATAGCTAGGAGTGAAATACCTTTATTGAACATCTACCATATATATAAGACTGTTCTAATCTAAGACAAATCAATAAAACTTTAAAGTCTTTTTCTTATTCTTCTTACTTTATATCCATAACTTAATTAGCCTCCAAGCCTGAATCTAATATGCATAATGACTTGAAGTATATTCCAAATACAATCAGTGATTTGTGTGTGTGTGCTAAGTGATCCCAGGACAGGGTCAAAACTATGTATTACACACATTCACTATGAGAATTTAGCACAGTTGGCCTGTGGCAGCAGATGCAAAGATTTATTCTGTGTAGCTATTTTCTAGCCTGCTGGATTCCAGCCAGTTGCCTAATGGATCATGAGTGAGTCAGTTTCTTTCAGCCTCTTAGCAAAGTCAATTTGTCCAGCAGCACACAATTTTCTGTCATGTAGGGTCTTTGCCTGGCATTGCTGTGACAAACAGAATCTAATTATTTTGCTTCCCTGGATTCCAACTAAGCTTTGGCCCTGAGAGTCTGGCTTAGATAATCAAAGTCCTCTCTAAGGAGGGAAAAGTGGTGTAATGAAGGCTTCCTGGAAAAATTAGACTCTACAATTTACCTATCTTCAAAAGTGGGTCATGGGACAAAAATATCCGTGTATTAAGTTGGATTAATATTTGTGTGTGCATTGAACAACAGCATTTGCCTTTTGATTACTTCGGGCCCAAATGAGCTTTCTATTTTAAGTAGCAGAAAAATAATGAAGGCAGAGTACATCTGGAAGGGACAGAATTGCATTTGCTAATCAATCTGAGTCACAGGCCAGTGTTGTAAGAGTCAGCGTGGCTCTTCTGAAGGAAACCTGCCGAGTGCATGGGATACTAGAGCGCCATGCCTGGGCAGGAGGAGAAATACCCTCCTTCTCTACCTTCCTTCTCTACCACCACTGCTTTGAGATGGCCAAGTATGGAATTTCTCTGTCAGGCGTGCTTCCATCTGAGGTGTGCAAGTCCAGTTAGGTAGCTGGAAAGGAGACATAGCTACACTTGTCAGGGTGCTCACTACAAGAAAATTTTCATAGTCCTTGTAGAAAGAAGCCACAGCACCAAGTATCTTTGCCGGTAGCTGGCATAATTGATTGTGGACTTCGTAGAAGTCACTTTTTCTTAAGGAAGAGGCTGGAGTGAGGGTTGCTGTTTACACATACATATAATCTTAGAAGAGATACCAAAGCTACATTATGAAGAAAGATTATTGTTGTAGCTAATGGCCCTGAGGACAGCCTAATTTGTCTTCTCTATAGGTCACTCATTTTTAAGTGAATATTTTCATTTCCAAAAAAACTCACATTTCCAAAGTGGCGTGAGAGGCCCTGGCAGGTGGAGTACAGAACAGAGGCTCCTCCTTTTTAGCCAGCCTCTAATTCAGAAATCATGAGATAGAAGGTAGTTGGTCTGAAAAAAACTATGAAATTTTGATTCCCTTTGGAGGAAATGTACTTCAATGTGTATATTAGTTTTCTTCATTTCCTTCCGTCTGATACAGTGAAGTCAAAATCTTGTGAACCATTTTGTAATAAGGAGAGATGGTTTCATGAACAGGAAAAATTTTCATTCCATTGTTTCTGCATTACATTTGTTAGGAGTATGTAAAAGACAAGTTAGTGCTATAGACCCTCTTAATTTTGAGAAAGAGAAGCAGAGTGTTTTCCTCTTTGATTCTGTTTGGAAAGATTGCACATAATGATGCATACCTCATGCTTGTCTGCTTTCCCCTGGACTTTAGATTCTTCCTGTCCAGCCAAGGAGAAGGTTTTTGGCTTGGTTTCAGCTGTGCTTCCATAGCTGCTACACATCAAACCTATCCTACCAGGTAGAAACTAGTGGATTCTTTTCACTAAGAGTAGATGGTCTTCTAACTTTAATCTTCCATTCTGCCTGTCACGTCTAGAATCTATCTGGTTAAAACTCACATTTTAAAAATGCATGTCCTAAATTGTATCCAACACTTGTTAATATCAATTATTATCATAATTTAAAGCCTAGATTGCAGATGTTCATTGTAATACATTGCCAATATTCTTATGACTGTTTCTTTTTTCCCATAGATAAGTGTTCCAATTTAAGTGTGTTTTCTCTCCCAGAGTTTTCTATATGGAACTCTTCTGACATTTCAGAAATCGTGATTTTCCTAATATTTAGTCTCGTGAGGTGCTTCATTTTTGAAAGTATTCTTTACTGTGTTTTTTCTTCATGACCCATCATGGTGCTCCATCGGTTCCTTATTTTTCTTTTGAGCATGACTAATAATAATAAAGTCTGAGCTCTGGTCTCATATTGCTTATTTTAATTGTATAAAGCAACTATGAAGACCCACACTGATAAAATCCTGAGCCTGAATAAAATTAGGTCATGTCTAAAAGTTATCAGCCTGTGAGTTAAGCAGAATGTGTGGGTGTGTGCACATGTGTGAGAAAGAAGGAGAGTTTGCTCACACACAGCCTTGACACTGATCATATTTTCCCAGACAGTTTCTACTCCATGTCCTTGTAGTAAAATCAAAGGAGCTTTGGTGTGTACTTATTTTACAGATGAGGACAGTAGAGCTCAAAGAGAGTAAGTTATTTGCCTGCAATCCTGCAGCGAAGGTCCACAGGAGCTAGGACTCCAGCTTCCAGGACGCTCCTGCTTCAGTCCTCTTTACTTTGAGTCAACTCTGCATAGGACCTGGCATGGTGCCCTGCAATTATTAATGATGTAAAACGTAAGAGCAGGTGAAATTTTAGCACACCAATCAATCTTGAGATACTAAAGTGTACCAGCAAAGTTGTGAACTCAAAAATTACTAAGCTGGCTGGGCATGGTGCCTCATGCCAGTAATCCCAGCACTTTGGAAGGCTGAGGCAGGCGATTGCTTGAGCCCAGGAGTTCAAGATTATCCTAGGCAACAAGAAAACAGCAACAAAAAAATCAAATTCGTCGGGCATGTTAGCACATATCTGTAATCCCAGCTACTGAGGAGGCTGAGGCAGAAGAATGGCTTGAACCCAGGAGTTCAAGGCTGCAGTGAGCTATGTTGGCACCACTGCACTCCAGCCTGGGTGACAGACTGAGACCCTCTTTCTCAAAAAAAAAAAAAAGAAAGAAAGAAAGAAAAAGAATAAAGGAAAGAAAAAGAAAAGAAAAACTAAGCAAAACTTGAGAAAAGCAATGTACCTTTATCACAGTTTTATGAGGAAGTACAGAAATGAGTAAAATACAAAAATAATGGCATTTTCTATACCTGAGAAATAGCAATGCCACGGAGCAATCGAGGAAGGATTAGTTACAGTGCTCTCTCCTGGATTACAAGACAGAATTCTGAAAAGCACACATTGTTTGACACCCAATGAGAAGTTGCTTGACATTCGCTGTAATGTTGGCTGGGACACTCTGCCAGGTATGTGTGGTTCTCCAGATTCATCAGATGACACCTGGTCAGAAGGACCTTCTTTTTGCTAATGTCATTAAGTGTCATCTATTAAAAATCAGGTGCTTACAAATGAGAGTATTTAAAGAATCAGAGAATGTATTTTGTGTCCCCTTGTTATCAAACTATAATATCCAAATAAGGATATAATCAAGCCAATTCTAAACAGTCCAAAGGCAAAACAAAGGAATGTGCACAGTGCTTTCAGCCAGTGTCTGGATGCTAAAAATCAGACTGACTAGTCAATGAAAGCAACCGCAAAATTAGATGATTTTGACCCAAAAGAATGCTTTGGCCTCCCTTCCCAGAGTGTTTGCCAGTTTTCCATGTCTGCTCTTCCCCTCTTCACCCCCAGCCCCAGGTGGAAATGAATATGGTTTTCCATTTTGTTTTGAAGAGAGAGCTTCATATCACTGATCTATAATGTGAAGGAAAATGTCTCCATCAAAACCAACATTCTTAGGAATATGTAGAAAATGAACAGACTACTCATGTCTTAGAAAAGCTTTCCCAAGAGTTAGATCATGTTGAATAATGTCATGATCCTCTTTACTTTCAAAATTCCCTAGTTACCTTAGAGGGGAAAATTATGTTACTGATAGAAATCGACATTTCCTTTTCTTTAGTGAAAAAATAACATGGCACTCTTTAATTGAACCTTGTGTATCTTTGCCCTCCCTTTCTCTCGTTACTTTTCATTTGCATTTAACTCCTTCATCAACAGTAATCTCTGGGCTGTTCCCCATTAGAGAGAACTCAAGAGTCCTGCAAATTAAAATTTCAGAAATACTATTCATATTAAACAACATCAAAATTTTTGCCACTTCTGCCTATCCCTGCCTTTCTTCCCTTTTTCACAAGTTCATTGAAGATGGAAGGCAGTAAAGCCTCGTCATTCTTTTTCAAGAAGGTTAAAATACAGTGTAATCTGTCTTTAAAAATGGTTGGCTATTCTGAATTGTATACTTGGTGTAGGTTAATAGAATGAAAGTCCTGTAAGCTGTAGGATTAGATGGATGTTGCCTGCAATTCAGTTCCATCTGTAGAGCAGACTTCATTGTCACATTAAATATTAGAGCTCAAGAAACAAGTTCTTCAGAGAAGTAGACTGAGAAAGATTATAGTAGTATTTTGTGGACTGAGACTGAGTCAGCTATTCTGTTGGAGAATCCCTAGGTTACTTCAGAAAACATGGCCCTGGGCTAGTCACCTCTGTGAGCTTTGTCATGGCTATAATTTTCATCAGCAGTCAGTCCTTCAAATTGATATTTCTTAGAGATGCATGAGTAATTAGAGAAATTCTCAATTCAGTTATTAAATTTTTCCTACTTGTATCCAGAGTTAACTGTTTCTTTTTTGGCTTGAACAAATTAGAGGATTGCTTAGTGCTGAATATTCACCTGTTTGTTCTATAAGCTTGACAGTTTTCCTACTGGCCTACATGATAATGTTGGACCATCTTCAAGTGTCTACAGTCCTTCCTGGGGCTGATATAGTCCTCCAGCATAAATGCATAAATGTGCAATGCAGTAGAATTTCAACTCAGTGATAAAACTCTCTAAAAGAGAGAGCTAATTAAGAGCTAAAAAGAGGCCTATATCCAACCTACTTATGTATGTGCTAGAGATGGTTAGTATATAGCAACTGGAGACCAATAAAAAGACGTGGTGATCACTTCAAATTGAACTGTCTTACAAAAATAAATTGCAGAAGCAGATATGATTTTCATCGATCATTGCAGCATGACCCTGTTACTTTTTATAGCATCTGAATTATGGCTTAGACTTATTAAGAATTAGAACAACAAATTTCAGTGCTGTCAGTGATACCTCAGTATAATATGGGACAAGCTGTTAGACATCAATATGCTGAAAAGGGGGCAGGTGCTGTGGCTCCCACCTGTAATCCGAGCACTTTGGGAGGCCGAGGTGGGCGGATCACAAGGTCAAGAGATAGAGACCATTCTGGACAACATAGTGAAACCCCGTCTCTACTAAAAGTACAAAAATTCAGCGGGCATGGTGGTGGTCACCTGTAGTCCCAGCTACTTGAGGGGCTGAGGCAGGAGAATTGCTTGAACCTGGGAGGCAGAGGCTGCAGTGAGCCGAGATCATGCCACTGCACTCCAGCATGGTGACAGTGTGATACTCCAGCTCAAAAAAAAAAAAAAAAGAGTTCTATAGTTTAAGCATTTACATTAAGATCTTAATCCATTTTGAGTTAATTTAAAAGCATTTTAGGTCTGGGTGCTGTAGCACATGCCTGTAATCCCAGC